>WBNQ01054966.1:0-23940 GCA_013401375.1 Spizella passerina | reverse complement strand
TTTTGTGTTTGTTTTGGGTTTTTTCCCCCAAACAAGACACAGCATGTTACTGCCAGGAGTCACAACACAGCCTATGACTCAAGGCAGTGCAGCAGAGTTTCTGGTTTCATTAATAACAAACATTTCTTTTGTCTGCATTCTAAACTTCATATTGTTGCAAATAATTCGGTTTCTCAGACTGAAGGTTTTCGGTTGGTTTTACTGCACTGTGCTGTCTTACAGAGCACTTACTGGAAAAGGTAGTTTGGCTATAGAGTTTTTTTCCCTTCATAATTTCGTAAAAGTTTAAAAATGCAGTCTGACCATGACTGTGGAACAAATAGTATTGTTTATTTTTAAACCAGTGATTCATCCATTCTTGGCTGGAAACAAGGTAACCTATAGTACTATGAGCAATTAATGAAGTTATTTTTTATATCTGAACTTTATGGCACCTCAGGGGTGGGAGGCAGAAATCCATGTTGGAAACATTACTAATGGTATGATGGTTGTACCAGTGATGGAAGATCCATAAATAGAGAAGGTGAAAAGGTGATACTTCGATAATCATGCCTCTGTAGAGAGCATGGGGGTACAGTCTTATGAAGTGTTGTGACAACATGAAAATTGTCTAAGTCATACTGCCAGAGATAAAAAAGAAATGGGAAGAGGAAGCAGTTGGGAAATGCCTAGTTAAGAAGCTCCTATATGCCATATATATCTGTTTTAAAATTCTTAAAGCTATAAGATATTCTTTCGTGATCTATGAACAGTTTGCAGGTGATGAGACAAGAGTTTTAAAATAAGCAGTTTCTTTTTAGCCCCTGTGCTTCCTACCCAGGCAATTAAAAGGTCTACAGAGAAACTTAATTTAAGAGGTGGTTCTTACCTCAGACTTGTGAGAGTATTTTCAGGCAAGATGTTTCAGCCAAAAAATCCCTTAACTAGCTTTGTTTTATGGTTGACCTACACTGACCTGTAATAATATTGCTGCAACTTCTTGTATTTGCTCTTTTTACAGTGGAAGTCTCCTAGTTTTCTCTGGAGAAAAAAAAACCCCAAACTCTATTTTCTGCTTGCCAGGAGAATGGGTTAATAAAAATACTTGACAAGTGTGAGGATAGTGATTTCAATTTTAAAAGTCTCTGAGTCTCTGCACTGATTGCTATTTTTCAGGAACTTGGCTTGAATGTGATGATTTAAAGGGTCCGTATTGCAAGAGACGCCAAAGATTTGAAGTTCCTCCTTCAGAGATTCATATTGTTATCTGGGAAAAGAAAGCATCTCATGTGCCACAAGAGCTGAATTCACAGTTCCAAAGTAAAAATAGTGAAGATACTCCTCTTAATAATGTACATTCAAATCCCATGGTGTTGAATTGTGGTTTTGATAACACTGTCGGCAAAACACCTGCAGAACCTCACAAAGAGCATTCTGTGAGTACTCCAGAGAAGAAACAGCAGCAAGTAACTGAGGACAAAAGTTTTGTTCATCATGGTTCAGAAAATCTGGCAGATGGTGATCTTGTAACACTGATGCCTGAAGAAGTTCTGGTTGACTCAGAAGATAAATCGCTGCCTAACGGATGGATGGTGGGAAATAACCTTCTTGATGGATGGGGCACACCAGAACAGCTGGAACCAGCTTTTTCACTTAGCACTCCATATGCAGGAGAGTTTGCTGGAACTAGTCTAGCTATGAACAATAAATCCATGTTGTATGAAAATTCCAGTATTTGCTTTCCTCTAGAAGAGTTGAACCCAGTAAATATTACTGCTCCTGTGCCCAAAAAACATGACCCTGATTCATCTGACTCATCGCGTTCTCAATTAAATGACAGAGCTAATTTAGCTAACAGAGAACATGGATTAAATTCAGAACTGCTGCTAAGCAAGAGTTGGTTAGCAGTAGAAAATACTATACAAAAACCACCTGACTTGAGAGATGCAAGCAAAACTGTAGTTAATTCTCAAGTTAGCAGTTCTTCTGATGCCAGTAATTCAGTTCAGTCCTCACACAAAGACCGAAAAGGAGGATTTGTAGGAAGCTGGGTAAAGAAATTAAGCAAGAGTACTTCTTTTATGCCTTCAAGTGCCTCAGCTCTCAAGAATGAGAGAAGTTGCAAAACTCCCTCATTGCAAAAAATAAGTGAAGTTCGGCTGCCAGTTAAGGGTGCAAGTAACTTCGGTGGATTTCAGAGCAGAGGTACAAAGAAAACAACTGAGACCCCAAAGTTACTGGCTCTTCAGAGTAATAATACTCATCCTTTATCAAATTTCAAAGGATTTTCTCAAAGCACTTGTCTTCCAACAGCAAATCATACCACTATTGTAGGTCCAACTTGGTTTAAGTCACAAAGTATGTTGGGTACCTCAGGTAAAGTGACTCAGTTCCCCTCACCTGGCTATAACTCTGGCAAGGCAGAAGAGTCAGAGAGTGACAAAACAAAAAAACTTCGCCTAAAATTGTTAAAAAAACTTAATGCTAAAAAGAAGAAGTTGGCTTCACTGGATAGATTAGCAGTGGAACAGATGAAACAGGAAAAACCTGTGAGTGGAGACGTGAGCACTCCATCGCCAACTGAATCTCAGAGTGACAGTGAATTATTGCAGAGCTTAAGGGAGCTGCAGTATCAGATTGATGTCGCAGGGAATGCATCTGAATTGAATGCAAACGCTGTGCCAGGGTGCACTGGCCCTGATAACGCTGATGAAATACTGGCAGAAATACTGTCCCCTATTTCCACTGTCGCTTCCTTGGAGGAGCCGAAGAGCGGAGATGAGTGCATGTACATGGAAATGGTGCACGGCAGCGTGGCAACGACTGTGCCCCAGGAGAACACCACTGTGCCTCAGGCAGCAGTGACAAGTGAGGACCACAATTACTACAGTCCTGTGAAGGACACCACTTCGGAGCTTGATGCAGTAAACAAACACAGTGGGAAAAAACTTCCTTTTGAAAGTCCTACAAGAGATGATATCCTCGAAGACCTGTTCTCCATTTCAGCACCAAGTTCAATTGCAGATGACATGGATTTACCTCATTTTGATGAAACTCTGTTTGAAACTTGGTGAATACTCAGTTTCTTGAGTTTAAGTATTTTTTCAGTATTATGTATATTTTGAAACAAAGCACTACTAAATTATATTTTATAACTAGTTTAATTGCACACTCGCTGTACTTGAACAATTTCCATTTGAGATTTTTTTTCTTAATATTTTACTGTAACAAGCAAATCAGGGTTTAATGTATTCTATTCTTTTGAGAAGCAGTTATTTTGGCTGTCAGATATGACAATGATTTTTAATTTAAAGCTCCTAAGAGTCTTAATTTTTGCTGCTTTTAATATGAAAATCTTCCATACTCTAGTGTGTTTGAGAACTAATTAAGTTCTGTAGTCTTGATGATATAATGGTGTGAGAAATACTATTTATATAGTAATGAATTTACAGGACCACTCAACTCCTGAAGTTATTTTGTCCAACATTTAAAAAAAAACTAAGTACCTTCTGTAAGTAGGGAATTTTGCATTCTCTGATATAAACTTAGAGGTTTCTTAGAATTAATTTAACTGTAAGTTAATGCCTATTACTGTTGTCACTTGGAGTTTTTCATGACTCAGGCAGTGCACCCCCGACTGTATGTGAGGTGCCAAGAAGAGGCAAGGTCAGTAGGAAGAAAGTAATGGAAAAATGTGGCAAGACAGCAGTGAGTAAGCAGAGGGATTCACACCTTGGTGTTTCTGGATATGTATAGCTTTCATTTTGCCAGATTGGAGTCTTTTTTTAAATGCATGGCCACAAAGCTGAGGATATTATATGCCAAGTTAGATTAGCTGTACACTTTTCTTGTTCTTGGAAATAAGGATTTTATCAGCAAGTCTTTATATCAGGCATATTTAGAACTGTCCTGCATTTTTTCATTGTTTCAGATTCCAAGCTCAAAACATTAAATGCTCAGTCTTACTTTTCCAGTAGATGCAGTTAAACATAATGCTATTACAAGGCATGGTTACAGATTCTAAATGGTTTTGGATTGTTTGAACTAGTGTTTGAAAAATTATCATTGGCCCTGAACTTGTTGCAATTTGATACATTGTTATCAAACTGGTACTTTAGGCAATAAATTTTTGAAATTCAAGTTATTGTGAAGAACTTGAGCTTCTTCTTTGTTTTAAATACTGTAATTGGTAATGTTACAATAGAAAACAAATGAATGGATTCTGAATGTTAAGGGCTGGTGTACTGCTTGTGAAATGTTTGCCCATTTAAGAATTCCCTAATTAAAAAAAAAGAAAAAAGAAAAAAAAAAAAGAAAGAAGAAGAGCTGACCAAAATGAGAGTTTGATTTATCCATGAATGGATTGCAGTGACCTGCAGCTGTGACATGGGAGCTCCTTCACCACTGGCTTGGGACACAAACACAGACCCAGGGGTGAGTAAAGCAGTGAGCCCAGCATTGGTGATGCAGAATGCACAGTGGGGAGAAACAGGAGGAAGAAACCCTGGTAGAAGATGTGGAGATCCTGGTGGAGAGGTTTATAATGAGGTTCAAGGCAGAGGAGGGAGGGTGTGGGGGCACACCTGCTGTGCACATACACCTAGACAGAAGCAAGAACCTCTGGTCACCACTGGCACCCCCTCCACAAACTGAAGCTGGGAGTGTTTGGTCTGCAGCTGCGTGGGATTTAGTGTGGGTACAGGTATATATAGAAGCTCCAAGAGCAAACAAATAGCACTTGAGATTAAAGAAGGTATGAAAAATAAATCTGTTGGTGCTGCATGTTCCTGGCTGCCTTTTTCTCTGAAACAGAAAGCTAAAGATGACGCAGTGCAGATTTGTTTGTTTCAATAAATGTTTTACTGCCTATGATCCTGTGCAGGTGAGAATTCAGCTGAGTTCGAATGAAAACCCCATGAATAAAGAAATTGTTTGGAATTTGAAATGTTACTGGGTGTTTTATATTAAGAGTAGTTTTTAAATGCAGCTCTTAATTTGCCATGAAGAGAATACAAAGTATTGTAGTCATCTTTTGTCAATTGGAAGTACAGGTAGTGATCAGAAACTGGGCCCTGTATTATGGAGGTTTTATTAGTGTTCTAGGATAGATTTCCCAAGGTCTCAGGGGCTTTGAGCGCTGCCATCTTCACCACTAAACTATGTCCCTAAATGTCACATCTACATTTTTTGAACACTTCCAGGGATGATAACTTCACCACTTCCCTGGGCAGTCTCTTCCAATTCCTAACCATCCTTTCAGAGAGGAGATTTTTCCTAACATCCAATCTAACCTCCCATGGCACAACTTGAAACCATTTCCTCTCATCCTGTCTCATTACCTACAACAAAAGACCTGCCCCCACCTGGCTACGCTCTCGAATTTTCAAGTAGTTGTGGAGAGCAGTAAGGTCCCCCTGAGCCTCCTTTTCTTCAGGCTAAACAGCATTAGCTGCTCCTCACAGGACTTGCACTCCAGATCCTTTCCCAGCTCCGTTGCCCTTCTCTGGACACACTCCAGCCCCTCAATGTCCTTCTTGTAGTGAGGGGCCCAGAACTGAACACAGAACTTGAGGTATGGCCTCATCAGTGCCGAGTACAGGGGCACAATCACCGCCCTGCTCCTGCTGGCCACACTACTGCTGATACAGGCCAGGATGCCATTGCCAGCATTCCCATTTCCTTTTCCACTGGGCAGCTTTCCAGACACTGCCCTCAGTGCCTCCAGCACTGCCTGGGGTTGTGACCCAAGGGCAGGACCAAGTGCTTGGTCTTATTGAACCTCATACAATTGGCCTTGGCTCATCAACCCAGCCTGTCCAGAGCCCTCTGCAGAGCCTTGTTAGTCTGTGTCTTCTGCTTTGGGAAAGGCATAACCGTGGCACTCAGAGTGTGGAATCAGCTCTGCAGAAAAGGTGCTGTGATTCAGATCTGACTACTTGGTGATACATTCAAGCACTTCTTATAACACAGTAAAGGGTGAAAAACAGGGCTGCCCTCTAGCATCCTGCCTACAATAAACCAACACATCTGCATAGGAGCTGCCTGGATGGATTTCTAGCTGTATACCTGCTAGAGCACTGTTCAAGAAATCTATTGTGGTGCCGATGACAAATATGATTTTGATCTTGATGTTGTTCATGGCTGGGTAGTGCCATTTATTCTTCCATCACTGGTTTTCTGCTTTAAATAATTACTCCCTTCCTGACAACATATCCGTGAGAGCCATTGTGTGTTGCCTGTGTTCCTTTTACAAAGCTTAACAGCTGCTCTTGATGTGAGCCCCTTCGTGCCCAGAGCAAAACACATTGCCTTTGAGCAGCTTATACTCAAAAGTGTGTGCTGTCCTTTGAAGTCCACCAGGATTCGGTCTCGGAGTGGAAGAAACTTCCAGTCTAAATATTGATCTAAGACAGAGTGCAGGCAGAGCAAGAGAGAAGTTTAGTGGGATAAGAAGGCTGATGGAATTTGCAGCATTTTTGGTTTTACACTGCTGTGCACAAACACGCTGTGGTTGTTTGCGAGGGAGATGCAGAAGCTGCACAGCCCAAGAGAACACGGTGGAGCCACAGGGCTCACAAAACAGAGGAAATGCTGGGAAAGGAGTGTAAGGAAGAAGGGGCTGGGTGTCTCCAGCTATGTTTTCGAGGAAAAGGCTGGAAAAACCCTCAAAAGATGCTTCTCCCCCTTCTCCCCTTACTCTTTTTATGTAAGTTAATAGCTAATGGGCCTTCTGTAATGCCCACGGCGAGTGGTTGTAGTTTTCGTCTCAAGTTTTCTGATGTTCAGACCGTTTCAGCTGAAGCTCCTTTGCCCTCCTCCGGGCGATCTATCCGGAAAAAACACGTTTGCCGAGGATCTCGGGCATGGGAATGAAGCAGAGCTTCTGTACAGCCCCCAGCGCTGCCCCTGCTCCTCCCTGATGCCCCCGGCAGCCCAGGAGGCCGCTCGCCTTCTCTCACGGCAGGGCGGGGGATGAGCCCCGCGGCTAAAGAGGAAAGTAGGAAACACATCCGCGGTGACACGGGAAGGGAAAAAAAGAAAGTTAGTGTTTCCGCCCGGTTTCGAACCGGGGACCTTTCGCGTGTTAGGCGAACGTGATAACCACTACACTACGGAAACTCCCCTCTGCGCACTTCGCTCCTGCAGTCTCTCTTGAGCAATCGGCCGGAGCACCGGGAACCCCCGCTGTGAGCACGCGATACGGGCGAAACTCCTCTTGGTGGGCAGGAGGAGCGAGGTCCCGGAGCCAAAAGCGGATCTCGGGCAGTTCCCGCCGCTATAAAGGTGACGCGGGCCGGTTACAGCCACCGCCTCTTGCAGGAGGGAAGGAAAAAACACACGATGCGCCACAAAAGAACCGCCTTGCGTCCCTGGGTGGGCTCGAACCACCAACCTTTCGGTTAACAGCCGAACGCGCTAACCGATTGCGCCACAGAGACGCGCTGCGAAGCCGCCTCGCCTCGCCACGGCTGGGTCCCGCGGCTGCCGGGGCGGGCTCTGCGTTCTTTTGTGTCCTTCCCGTTCCCGCTCCTTCGGGGGCGGCCTGTGCTGGGCTTTAGTCGCCGATTGTGAGGCCTGAGTGGTTTTTTAATCTGAAAAACGGCCCTTCCCTTTCTTCCCATTTTTGTTTTCTCCGTGGCCTTTTCCCTTTGTTTTCCTGGGGGACTGGGGAAGAGTGGACAAGCAGAAAAATGTAGTGGTCGAAGTTCTGCCTCTTGGTGGGACAGTTGCCAATGGGAGCCTGAAGGCTGCTCTCCGAGACAGCTCAGCTGGCAAGAGGAAGCTCTGACACTATGTGCCAGGGATGAGGAAGGCAAAAATTAGCATTGCTCTGTTATTAAGGTGGTCAAGGGATCCAACATCTTTTCTTCTGATAATTACAGTGCCAAAAGGAGTAGTTGTGACCACAGACTTTGTGAAAAATGCCAATCACTTGTTTTTAAAATTTTTAAAGTTTAGTAAAAATAAAATGGTTATAAAAACAACAATATAATTAGAGCAATAATAATTTGGACAATTTGGATTAGGGCAATATGAGACAATAAAAACAAAGAGTTATGGATGTCCGGGTACATTTTCTGGGCAGCATAAGCCCGTAAAAGGACACTCGTTAATAGAGGAGTAACCCTTAAAAGCAACAGCCTGTTGCATGTTCATGCACCCCATACATGATGCGTAAATTCCATTCAAACAAAGGATTCTGTCTGGTCAGTGTCAACTTCCTCTTAATCCTAATGGCATCTTCAGGGATAAGTGAGACGGGAAGAACTCGGTAAGAGAGCAATAAAATTTGTTTTCTCTGAAAGATTTAGGTGTACTGTGGCTGCTATCTTGCTGTGAGTCCTTTCCTTTAAAAAAAAGTATCTTACATAGCATAGTTTCTATTTTAACATTATGTTATTATGTTAAAACTTTATGTTAAACAATATGTTAAAACTATATTTAACACACTACTTAAGAAAATTAATACAGCATAACTTTCTTACACAACACATATAATATTCATTTTAATATTTGCTAAAAGTCAATCATAAAATATGCATATTTCACAACTTGAAGAACAGAAGACAAAATTAACTCTGCAGTGTCTTTTGATTCATAGTCCTCTGATAATTATTTGCAAGAGCTAATGGAAAGCAGGAACAGAAATGAGACAGGATGAGAGTCTTCTCAAAGCAGAGTGGAGAGAAAGACCTGTGAATCTGCTGCCCAGGCAGCCTCACCTCAGCTCTAAACAGCCTATAAAATGAATTGAAATGAATTATTAATCAAATTGCAGCCCCCTAAAAGGTGATAAGGTGATAATGGCAGCAAACATGAGTTACAAAAAACAAATCAGCAAAGAAGATAGATGAGGATGAGGGCCAAGTCTGGGAATACTTAAGCAACCTGCATGTACATAAATCCATTGGCCCTGGTGGGATATACCCACAGGTGCTGAGACAGATGGTAGATCCATTGCAGTTTCCATCAGCTTTGATCAGTCATGGCAACGAGGGGAAGTGCCCCAGGATGGGAATAAAGCAACATCACCCCCACCTTCCAGAAGGGCAGGAAGGATGACTGGGGGAACTACTGACTGGGGTCAGCTTCACCTCACTGCCTGGGAAGGTGATGGATGAGCTAATGCTGGAAACTATCTTCAGGCCCATCAAAGACAGTGGAAGTGCCAGCAGTTGGTCAGTATGGCTTGAACAAGGGGAATTTGTGTTAGACAATTTGGCAAACCCCCATGGTGAAGTGATTGGCCTGGTAGAGGAGAGGAGGGCAGGGGTATTGTCTGCCTGGACTCCAGTGAGGCCTTTGACACTGTCTCCCATGAGATCCTTGCAGAGAAGCTGTTGATGTGTGGGTTCGATAAAGAGACAGTGAGGTAGACTGAAAAGTGGCCAAACTGTTGTGTCCAGAGTGTGGTGGCATGATGTAGTTGGATGCCATCAGGGATCAATATTGCACAACATTCCATTAGTGATCTGGATGATGGGCCACAGTTTAGCCTCAGCAAGTTTGCAGACAGCACCAGACCCACAGGAATGGCAGACAGAGCAGAAGGTGATGCTGCTATCCAGAGGGACCTTGACAGGTTGGAGAAATGGGCTGATGGGTACCTCATGAAGTTCAGCAAGGAGAAGTGCAAAGTCCTGCAGCTGTAGACAAAAAAAACCCATCATGAATTCAACCTGGCAGAAAGGAATTTGGTTGTCCTGGTGGACAGCAGGTTGAACATGAGCCAGCGGTGGGCCTTTGTGGTCAAGAAGGTGAGTGGTACCCTGGGTCACATTAGACAAAGCATTGCCAGCAGGTCAAGAAAAGTGATTCTGCTTCTTTGCTCAGCTCTGGTGAGGCCAGATCTGAAATACTCTGGGTAGAGTTAATTTTCTTCCTAGCTTCTGGCATGTAGCTCTGGTTTGGACTGGTGCTGGAAGCACTGCTGATCACAAAGGGTTGTTTTTGTCACTGCTGAGCAGGACTTAAGCAAAGTCTAGGCCTTTTCTGCATCTCACATCACCCCACCAGTGAGTTGAGAGGGGACAGAGCGGGGACATCTGACCCCAGCAGATGCAAGGATTACCCCATAACATATGGCACCATGCTCAGTATATAAAGCTGGAGGAAGAAGGAGAAAGGAGAGAACATTTGGAGTGGTGGCATTGTCTCCCACAGTAACCATTATGTGTGATGGAACCTGGCTTTTCTGGAAATGGCTGAACACTGGCTGCCTGTGGGAAGCGGTGAATGCATTAATTGTTTTTATTTGCCTGCACGTGTGGAATTTCCTAACCCTTTCCTCACTTTTATCCTCCTGATTCTCTCCCCCATCTCACTGGTGGGGAGTGAGCAAGTGGCTGTGTAGGGCTAAGTTGCGGCTGGGGTTGAACCGTGACAATGGGACAAAGAGGGTGAGGAGGGGGAGGCTGTGCCAAGAGACCTGAAGGGACTACTGCTTCTGTCTTCCAGCTCTGTTTTGAGCTGAATTTGTACCAAAGGAATATGAAAACAGTGAGTGAAAGGAGGAAGCCTGTGAAATGTGGAGAAGGAGGGGTTTTTGAGGCGGTGCTCTGTCAGCCCATGCTCTTGGCTGTGCAGAATGAAGGCAGCATTTTAAAACCTGCAGTACTGCCCTTTTCTTTGTGCTGCACTTCACAGTTCCAGCTCTGTTCATGCTCTCTGCTGGGGTTCTGTCAGGTTCAGCGAGGATGGGATGCTGAGGCAGGCAGGGAGTCACCCACACGTGTGCCTGTGTGCCACAGCTGATGGGGCTGCGGTGCTTTACCTTTGCAAACCACACTGCTCATATTAACCAGACAGTCCAAGGGGCTTGTGTCCCCTTGCATTTGTGACAAAGCATGACAGCTGGGTGTCACCTGGCTTTCATGTGTGGGAGCTTCACACGAGCAGCCTTTATTTTATCAAGAGGTACACTTTCATTGGAGTCCTTTCTCCTGAGCTCAGGAGTGCATGAGAGGAGAGATTAACATCCCCAAAGGTATTTATAGATCTGCGTTCCCACTCCTTTCCTCTTCACCATGAAAGCAATTCTACAAAGGGATTATTTTGACTGGCTGTTCAAGATTCCAGGGGAGGAGATTAATGTGCAGGAAGCCTCACAGTGCAACTGGAAAAGCTTGCTGGCTTTGCACATTTTCGTGAGCTTCATGGCTCACTGTGTCAAGGTTATCTTCCTTGGGCAGGATGATGTGGATGTCAAAGAGCCATGCAGCAAGCAAAAGGGCTGGGATCTGACAGCAGCTGCTGAATTGCCTGTGCCTGAAGAAGTCTGACCACAGCTGGGGGTTACAGAAGGTGCAGGCACAGTTCCCCAAGGTGTGTATCCCTCCCCTCATACCCCCTTTTCAGTTTTTTTTTGTCTACTCAGGAGAATGCCTTATTTCAAACAGCCAAGTGAGATATGATGGAGGTGTTTTGCATTGCTGTTTCTCCCAGGTGAATGGGATTTTCCAGTGGTGTCAACTTTGCCTTATCCAGACACTGATCCTGTGTGTGTTCAGGTCTCAGGGAGAGGGAACAATTTAGTGTGTAGATATGGAAAAAGCTGCTGCATTTAACTCTCCCTTGCCAAGGCAATTCCCAAAATTGCAAAAATATTGCCAGAATGTCCTTCTATCCTTCAGCTATTACAGAGCCAAGGGGTATGGAAGGTAATATTCCTTCCCACAAGAGGTTTCTGCTCAGTCTGGCTACACAACAGTGTTGCCTTGCCATGGTAAAGGGAATTATTCTTCAATGTCTCACATACCATCTTGATTTCCTTGTTTTTCCTCAAGCAGAGCCCTCAGAGTGATGCTGACTTAAAAAGCAAAACAAACAACAAAAAACAAACGAAACAAAACCCTGCAGTTCCTTTCTTAAGGCAGTCATACCAAAGTGGTTCTTGCTGGCAAAGCTTTTTTCTCCTTGCACACCAAGAAATCATTGTAACAAGCCCTGGAGTTGATGTCATAGTTTTTTTTTACTGCAGGGAGGAGTGTGAAACCCTGCTTTCCTCCATACATACATGTGGGAGGGCTTCGGAGCAAACCTGGGTGAGAGGAGGGAACAGGCTGGGTTTCCAGAAAAGCTCTGGGGATGTCAAGTGCCAAAATGCCAAAGCAGTTCCAGGGGACAGGGGGAAATCAGAAGGGCAGAGCGGAAGAGCAAAGTGGGGATGAGTCTGTACTGAGAGGCACTGAGCAACAGCAAAGCAAAGAGCTGCAAAACAAAGAGCAGGACAAGGAGAAAGCAAAGGCATCAGCAGCTCATCTCTCACCATGTGGCCAGCACACAGGGATGGGAGCTGGGGTCAGCCAGCTGGAAAGCCTGCTGGCACAAACTCCTGGTGTCTTGTGGGGTTTTTTGCATTATGGCAACTTTACACCTCAGCAGCCTGGTTCCTACCCTCTTTTATACAAGAGTTCTGCTGAGTAGAAGTCACCTCTGGGAAGCCTTTGATAGCAGGGAAGTGTGTGTGTTTTCTTGGCAAGGTGGAGCAGGCTCATGTGCTTGTACTGCCACTTGTAAATCAAAAGCAAGCTGCAGGCTGCCTGCTAGGTTTGCATCAGCACAAAACAGGTAGCAGAAGGAGAATTCCTGCTGCAGGAGGACGAGTGGGAATCCTCCTACCACAGATGCCCTGAGGACTTGTGCTGTCCCCTTTGCCCTCTCCTGTCAGCAGTTCCCCCTGCTTGCCCATGCCCATGCACAGCTCCTCCCTTTACAGTCATAACACTGATCTCTGCTTAGGCAATATTCCTCTTTTGACTTCATTCCATCATGGCTTTTAGGTGAGGGGTTCTTCTTCTCAGAGCACTAGTAGGTGCTTAACATTAAATACCATCTCTTAATACCAGCTACAATCCTGTGCTCCATAGACCACAAAACATAAATCTTGATGTTCAAGTAGGAAAATATCGTATTCTGGGGAAAAAGTGAGCTTCAGCCTGAATAAAAGCGTTCTCAAAGATCTGTTGTCATTCTATTTTTGTTCTTGGATTTGGGTTTTTTCCTAAAGCAAATCTGGCAAAAGTTAAAGATCTGAAGAAAAAAATCACAGGCCAAATCTAAACCTTGATATTCTCTATGGCCTTGCTTCTCACACAGCTGTGTCTGTATGGACTGTAGGGGAGGCATCCCAGAAAGACAGCCTTTTCCTCTGCTGATAACTACGTCACAGCTCACTGTGTTAATCACCTACCTCTGCCAGTTCATTTCTGTGTATTTGTTTATACCCAAAGTATATGAGTGTTTTCCATATGTAAGACTATGGATGATAAAAATTTGCATGATAGAGAGATTGGGTAAAAACACCATTGTAAGTAAATGTGTCCCCATTGAAAAAGACAGGTGATGCAGGTTGGCTCCTGCTGGAACTCCTGCCTGGCTGTGTCCCACCCAGAGTGAGGTCTGATTTGCCTGTGACAGTAACTGGTGAGTGATCTCTCCCTGCCCTTATCTCAACCCCTTAGCCTTTTGTTGCATTTTCTCTTCCCTGTCCAGCTGAGAAGGGAAGATATAGAGTGGCTTGGGTGGGCACCTGATGTTCAGCCAAGGTCAGCCCACCCCTCTGTCCAGCACTGCAGCCTGTGCTTCTGTGCCAGCTTCATCACGGGGTTGGATCTGGGCTGTGAACATGCTGCAGCAATTGTACTCAGGTATACTGGGCTTCAAGCACTAAAATTGGGGCACAACTGTGAAGTCTGAGCCTGTAAAACACTGAATACTTGTAGCTGTCACTGTCTTCCAAGGAATTATTCGTAGGGGCAGGATGCAGGATCCATGCCTGGTAACAGAAGACATATTTCTGTGCTCAGCAGCAATGCTCACAGCACTGCTGTACTGCCCATTCCAAAATGCCAGGCAGTTCAGGAGCTCTGGCTTGTGATGTGCAGGCCTGGGGTCTCCTCACTGGTGAGACTGATGGAGATGTGACCAGGGAGAGCATCTGCATGATGATGGGGACTGATGGAGATGTGACCAGGGAGAGCATCTGCATGAGAGCAGCACAATTGCTGAGACTTGTCCACATTATTTGTCCTCCCAGCTGCTTGTGGAGTGTACAGGCACTTGCTGACAATGCTGCAGTAGCCTAACTGGTTTCTTCCAGCCTTCTGCTGTTCCACACAGCCAGCCAAATGCTCAGACATGCTTTAGATATCCAGGTTTTGCTGGGAAGGAAGGGCAATAGGTATCTTTCCACATTATGTATCATCTTAGATCACAGATGTGTAATCTCTTTTTTCCCTGGGCTTCATCTGTACAAGTGAGTGAGTGAGCCTGCGGTTGTTGGTCTGACAGGCACCAGAGCAGAGGGTGCTGCCACTCTCCTGTGAAACCATAGGAAGTGTTTCATGATTCAAGATAAGACCTTCACTTCCTCGTTCTGTGCTCGTACCACTGAGCTGCCACCGAGGCTGCACCATCCACCCCGAGAGCCCTCTCACGAAATGGACCAGGAGACCCTGGGAAGCATTGTCCTGCTTGTCATCGTCACCCTGATCAGTGTCGTCCAGAACGGTAAGACAAAAATGAACTTTTATTTAAGGGATAGAAGGGAGCTGAGGAAACTTCAGGATGATGTATGCTGAGCTGATCTTTGGATTGTTAATATTTAGTTATAAGTGCATGCATGCCTAGGCATGGCTTTGGCTTTAGAAATGGCCTTCTAAGCATGGAATTTTGTATGACATTGTGGCAGTACCCTGGCAGTCACATCTTACTCTCTGACATTCTGGAGTGATATTGTTACACTTTTCAACTAATATAAGGACTAATATGCTGAGATACCATGTGGCAATATGAATTTTGATTTGATGACTAAAGACCTCCTTTCCTGACCTAGGTCCCTGCTATGGTCAGGCAGAGCTGCGCTCAAGCTGGAGCTGTGCTACCATGGGCAGGGATGGAGTCCCTGGGGGATGGCAATGGGAGCTGGGTGAAGGGAACAGAATTGGAGGAGTCTGTGTGGGCTATTTGTGGGCAGGCAGCTCTCCTGCTTTCCTGCATCTCCAAGTCCTGCAGTATAACTAATCTCAATTAACTGTGGTCCCAAGAACACTGTACATTTCCTGAGATGGAACACTGTACATTTCCTGAGATGGTGGAGTTTCCTTCTCCAGCTCTTATTTAGACCTTGCATAGTCCCTTGTATAGTCTTCAAGGTTTTTTAAATAAAACAAGTATCTCTCCTGTGCAAATTTGATTTTAACTTCTCATCCTCTCTTACAAATACTTTTTTTTAACAGGAAATTCTGCCCAGAATTTAAAGAAAGGATTGAGTTTTGCCTCAGCTGCACTACGTTTGCCCAGGTTCAAACAGATTTAGCAGTGGGCTGGGCAGCTGGTGAAAATTCCAGAAATCTGTAGTGAAGGCTTCTTATTACAAATAGGAGATTCCCATTGAACACAAAGTCCTAGGAAATGAACTATTCTTCTATTCTTGGGCTGCTGCAGAGAGGGGGAAGTGGTGGGAGCCTAGCTGCCAAGGAGCAAAAAAAAAAAAAAAAGGAGATGCAGACTGCTTTAGTTTCAACATAGGCAGCAAATGCCACATCATTTAAGCCGATGCGATTCTCTGGAAAATGAACAACGTGTGACATCACCAGAATATGGCACATTAAGACCAGAGTACACACCATAATTAAGAAAATGTGTCAAATATACATTTCTTGCTACGTAATCATATGACTTTATATACAGGGTTTTTTCTCTCACTCGGACATGTCAGACTTCCATCCATGTGTTTTTATCTGTCTGTGAGATTATGGACCCAACTGCTAAAAAGGGGAAGTAGGATGCTTGGCAGAGTCTGCCAAGCACGTGAGGCAGACAGCCCTAAACCAGGATTTCAAGCTTTGCGTCATCTGGTTTCCTGTTCCCAAGCTTTCTTTCTAGAAAGACCAGACCTGATATGCAGTCTTGCAGTGAATTATGCTTCATATTGCAATTATGAAAGCAGTAGAAATGTTTGTCAAGGAGTATCAGGAGTGCTGAACTCTTGCTGTGGCTGTCATTCAGCAAAGCACTTGGGCCTCTGCTTGACTGTCCCTGAGCACATGAGGTCAGTAGTAAATTTGTGATTAAATACTTCTCTGCAAAGGGTGCAGGACTAGAAAACAGTTTGAATGCTGCTGTTCTGGAAGATGGAGGTAGGCTGTGGTGCTGCCCCAGTCTGGTGTCCATTTACTGTCATTTTGTTAATGATGTAATCTTTACATCCTACGGAATGACTCAGGTGGCCGCATACCATTGAGTGATGCATGCAGCCTAAAGTTTTGCTATTTTACCAGAAATATGTTGCAATCCAGCATCTTTCAGGGCAAATCAGTGGTCACTGCTGAGCAGATCAGGACAGAGAAAGCAAAGTGGAGAGGAATAAGGGGCATGTTTGCAAACACTGGCTCTATGGGATCATCTGCTCCCAGTTTCTGTTTGCATGGACTTGTGAAACAACCAGGCTTATATTGAACTCTTGTACATTACCTTGATCAGAGTGAGACTGCCACTCTTCAGCCTCTGGGCAGTCTGTGGAACCTTGGAGCCTCAGGGAATTATCTCCTGGGATAACTGAGGTGAATTAAACCTCTCCACTCCAGCCTTGCTCTGCTCACACCTCTCATGGTGGCTTGTAAAAGCACCCTCTTGCCTCCCAGCACAGTGGAACTTTTCTGCAGCAGCAAGCTGATATTTGGGAAGTGGCAGGACCTGCAGCAGTGGAGAGAGAGATAAATAGCTTACTTGGCTTTCTCAGAAAAAAGAAAGCCAAGTATGTGGTATTTTCTAGAGATTTTCAAGCATGATAAAAGAAAGTGAGGAGTTGCGCTACCAGTGAGTCCATGGGGTCGCAGACCTGCAAGAAGTCCATTGCTGCAGCTCAGCACTGGACAAAAACATGCTGATCAACTCTGTCCTCTTCAGTTAGGTCCTCTTAGTGGCTGTAGGCAGGGTAACCTCTTGCCAAAGGCTGTGCTGGTGTGCGGGTAGAGATGCTGAGAACTCTGTGCCACCGGATGATGTCTGGTCTGGGTCCCCCAGGAGCCAGTGCACTGTGCTGGTGGCTGTGGGAGGATCTGCAGCCTGGCTCAGAGTAGGGGTGCTGGCTTAAAGCACTGTGGGTTTTTCTGCAGAAGGGCTGCATGTACCTAGGGGATCCCACAATACTGGGAACTGAAAAACTCAGTCATTTTTGTTGAAGACAGTGGAAGTACAAAGGACCTATTTACAGCATCAATGAAGGGGGAAAAAAGAGGCAACTCTTCAGATCGCAGGGATGAAATCCTGCAGCTTATCTAGCTAAATTTTTATTGCTATAATAATGTTTTTCCTGATGGGCTATCTTTCATGTGTATATATTAGGTTAATATTCCAAGCCTTAGAGTGGTTTGGAAGCACTTGAGATGGGGTGCATGACAGCAGAAAGTTTGCAGCTTATAGCCTGCCAGAGCTCTCTCTGGTGTACTTAGACATATGATTGATGGTCTCTGGTTTAGTGTCATCAGATAAAACGTGTTTGTCAAGAGCATGATGCATTATCTTGAGGTGCTGCATTTTTGCAGCAGCTAACATTCTGACACAACTCTGTTGCTTAAAAGGAGGATACATAGAAATCAGCCATTCAGACCAGGCTTTCTCTGGGCCTTTCTGGGAAAAGAACCAGCCCTGCAGGATGTCCTTAGTTTGGCAAATGGGTTTCACTAAAAGAGAATAGACTCCCTTGTCTCCCTACTCTGTTGGAGAGCAAGATTTGGGGTTGGTAGCTCTGCAAAGGACAGGGGCAGGGCAGTGCTTCTGCAGCAGAGATGCAGAGATTGCCCAAAGTGCAAAGTTGGGATGAAGCAGGGATTGGAGGTGAGAGCCTGCTACCAGTCACATACAGACATGTGGGGATGCATGGAGGGTTTGGTTAAACCTGGGTGACAGAGTGAGCACACTGGCCACATCCTGCACCCTCACGCACCTGTGTCTTCTCCTGCTGTCTGTCCACGGGAACAGAGCTGAGCCCACAATGCCCAGCTTCTGCAATATCTTCAGGTGACATCTCAGACTGAATACTCTGTGGTTTTTTAACAGCTTTTTTTGCAAACAAAGTGGAGCATGAAAGCAGACACTGCAATGGGAAGGTGTTGCAGCGGCAGGGATCCTCCTCCTTCGACCGTGTCTACACTGCCAAGTGAGTAGACAAGAACTGAGGAGTCAGTGAGGGCAGAGTGGGGTTCATCATGCTCTGCATTAAAGTTAAATCCGAATCCTTTTGGGGGCCAGGGGTGGATTCCAGATTGCCTCAGATGAGGGCTTTGTACTTAATCCCTAGCTGTGCTCAGTGTTCAGACATGAGGTTTTTGGATATATTTGCTGTCTGAATCCAGCACCCTTCTTACCACCATGTGCTGCATCTATATAGGTCTTGCAGCCATCACAGGTAGTGTGTCCCTTCATTTGGGAACCAGTTCACTCTTCCCTGACAAAGCCAGAGTGTCAAGGCTCAAAAGGAAAGGGCCAGCAGAGACATCAGCCTGCTGAGGAGCGGGTAGGTGGCAGAGCTGACACAAATCACTTGGTCTCTGGCACCTCCCTTGGCACACAGCTCTCCACTTCTCCGCTCCTTTGCCACATGGAATCACTCTCAACTTCTTCACTTCTCCCCCTCAGAAAAAATTCACAGCTGAAGGAGGCAGCTGGACACCATTCCTGTTGCCCTGCAAAGACACATGTTAACTCTGTGAGACACTCTTAGTTGTGATGCAATTCTACATTTGTTGGTTTCATCCAATAGCTTTATTAATATGACTCAGTTAAAAGGACTTTAAGCCAGTAAAGTTCACAGCATCTATCATGATCAAACAGGTTAGGGAGAAAGTGGCTTTCACAGGTGCCAGGCAGGCACTGGATGGTTTGTTTTCCTCATCAGGCAGCACAAAGGCATCCATTATCTGAGTGAGAAAACAGGGAAGCAGACCTGGGTGAGGAGCCCAGCCCTTGGCAGGTCAGGGGCCTCCCACTGCTCTGTGGTAACAGTCTGCTCTCAAGGGCACTAGTGCAGCCCAAATTCACCCGCCACCAGTCTCTGCTGGTGAAACATACTGATTTTTTTCTATTTGCCTGTGTTCTGATTTCTCTCCTGTAAATTCCATTCCAGCCAGAACTGTGGACATGCATACCCTACGTTCCTCGCTGTGCTTTGGTGTGCTGGCCTTCTCTGCAGCCAAGGTAACACTCTTTTGTTTGTTTGTTTTCTTTTCCCCCTTCAACCTGGCACCACATTCAGCAGAGGATGGTGAGCACTGTGGAAGTTACACTTTCAGGAATCAAGCCTCCTGCAGCAGGGGAGCCTCTCTTACCCCCCTGTCCTGGAGCTAAGCATGCTGCTGGAGTAGCAGCACACTCGTGGCATGGCTTGGCTTATGTCAACAGATGTGCTCCCAGACATAATTCAAGGCAGTCCAGGCCAGGGACATTTCCCATACTGGCACTATGGATGAGTTCCCTTTGTTTTGGGTGGAGGGTTTAGTACTTGGTTGCTGGATTATTGCCACATTATTCCATCTTGGGACAGAAAATGGGCTCAATTTATTAAATTGCCAGACCTGCCACCTCTCCCCTGTGCTGAGGGCCACCTGGGACTATTGACCTGCATTTCTAATTGTTTTCCCCTCCAATGCAATGTGAGTTTATCTAACATGGAGATGAGTGCTTACCTGGGGTACATGTCTATTCTTTCCGGAAAAAAAACCAAGTTTCTTAACCAGGAGAAGAAGAGGGGTGGGAAAGGCTAGAATTATGGGGGAAAGCCCCTTTTTTAATGCTCAAATGTTAGCATTGGACCATAATGTATCCTCCACCTGCTCCTAGTGAAGTACATCTACCAACGGCCTTCTGTTTCTGGTGAGAACGGTGCCTGAGTTGGGGCTCTCTTTCCTGAGCCTCGTGCAGCCCACATTGGGTTTCACAAAATCATAAAATGGTTTGGATTGGAAAAGATCTCAAAGATCATCTTTATACAGCTCCCTTGCCAGGGGCAGGGTCACCTTCCACTAGACCAGATAGTTCAAAGCTCCTTACAACCCGGCCTTGAACACTTCCAGGGATTGGGCATCCACAACTTCTCTGGGAAACCTGTGCCAGTGCCTCATCACTCTCACAGTGAAGAAATTTTTGCTTTTATATAATCTAGACCTGCTTTCTTTCAGGTTAAAGCCATTTCCCCTTTTCCAGTGAGTTCATGTCCTTGTGAAAAGTCCCTCTCTAGCTTTCTTGTAGGCTCCCTTTAGGTACTGGAAGGATGGTGGTGAGTGTGTGCTCTGCAGTGGGCACAGCTGTGTGCAGGATTACACCCACAAAGTTTTCAGAAAAGCTGGAGTGAAGGCAAGGCAAGTGCTGTTTCCCATGCAGAGGTCTCTATCCCAGTTCCAGTGCTTGTCCTATAACCCAAGACTGCAGATTCCCATTTCCCTTCCAGCCCAGGCAGCAGATGGGGACAGTGAGTACAGTGAGAGCTGGGCTGGTGTTGTTAATGCCTTGTTTTGTCCTTTGCCCAGCTCCTGCTGCCTTTGCTGGCCTGATGTACCTGTTTGTGAGGCAGAAGTACTTTGTGGGCTACCTCGGGGAGAGAACTCAGAGGTAAGGACTTGCAGAGCCTCTTAAAAAAATCTAGGATGTGGTAGCAGCGCAGCTGGATGCTGAACTTCCACAGACAGAGCCACTGGCTTCTGGTGCTGCCTGAAAGAGCTGCTGGCATTGGGTAGTGCAGGAAAGCCCCTCTCTTTTGGATGAATGGGGGTAACTGTGGGAGATGTTGGATGTGCAGCAGAACTGGGGTCAGGGGCCTGCAGCTCCTGCTCACAGGACTCTCTGGAAACACAGGTTTGCATGTTGGTGCCACTATTTGCACAAGATTGTCTTTTTATATTATTATTTATATTTTATTTATATTAATAAAGCAAATTTCACACATGTGAAACAGAGTTGTCCCACAGCCTGTAATGGAAAGAGCACATTCAAGTACCTCCAAACAGACACTTTTGTAAGCAGCAGCCTACACTGAGAACAGAAGGCCAAATCCAGATCCAAATGGATCCTGAAAATTACATTTAAGTCCTCTCAACTGCCTGGAAATGAAAGACAGAAAAGAAATTTTTCCCCACTCTCTCAGCCCCTGAGGTCTTTCAGCTGGTCTCAACAATAGAGTCCAAAGTCTGAGGGTTCTCATGTGAGATGATGCACAATAACAAATTGCTTTCCCCCATTTCTGTTTCCTCAGCACTCCTGGTTACCTGTTTGGAAAGCGCATCATTTTGTTCCTGTTCCTCATGTCTGTGGCTGGAATACTCAACTACTATCTCGTCTTCTTTTTTGGAAGTGACTTTGAAATACACATTAAGACGATAACCAGCGCGATCTCTCCATTGCTGCTCATACCCTAACTCCCCACAGCACTGAGGGGGTCAGCACGCTTCCTATATTGATGCCCAGAAGCTGCTATAATTCAACTGTTTAAGAAATGAACCCATAACCCAGTGAGATTTCTGTAAATCTCATGCTTGACAAGCTCTGTAGTTTGATTTAGCCTTGCTTTTTTTCTTCGGGAAAAAGATTTATCATGAGCACTTGGCATGCCCAAGGAATGGTAACAACTTTTCAGTAAATTCTTTAGAATTTTTTTCCTTAAAGGGCATCTTGCAAGCTGCCTGCATGACTGAAAGGGACATTGTATGCTTGCTTCATAACTGTGTCGTGCTTAGCTTTTGTCCCAAACCCCAGGATCCTCCCAGTGTTGTTCCTCACTGGGGGCTCCCCTCAGATGCAAGAACAGCCTTTCACCAGCATTCCCCAAGCCCCTGCCCACACAAAGGCATGGACCAGTCTCTTCACCTACCCTTTCCCTCTGACTTGTTGATGACCAAGATTTTGCTGGTGCAGGAGGGCGGCAAATTGGTCCCTTTCTGGTCTTCCTTGATAAATAAATATTCATGTGCATAACACTCACCACGCTGATCTCATTTACGCTTCAGCCTCTTTGTTCTCCCAGAACTGGGAAAAGGAGTGGTGTGTAAATGAGAAGCTGGTGTATCACCGGTGTGGTTGGGTTTGTTTTGATTTGCTTTGTTTAATAAAACAGTCTAAAGCAATGAAATGTGTCTGCTGCTGTCTTCTTTGCCCGGTGTGCGATCCCAGCGCTCCGTGGCTCAGCATCCAGCCCTAGAGAGGAGCCAGGGCAGGAGCACTGGGCTCTTTGTGCGAGCTGCTGATCGCCCCGAGAGGACTGAGCTGAACAAGTTCCCCTCTATGAGCACGGTCAGTGCTCTGCTTTCAGCTCTGTGCCCCACAGGTCCACACTGAGGAGAGCTTTGATTAGTGGTGCAGACCTAGGCAGGCAAACAGGTCTGTGCAATCTTTTTAAACATTGCTACTCTCCGAGTGCTTAAGCTCTTAAGCCTGTCTGATTGCTGCATGCCGGATGGATAAAGCTGTATTTTATGACTCCTTCGGGAGGGAATGGGACTCCTTGCTATGTGAGAGGAAAGTTTGCAGAGCTCTTCACAAAAGCAGGTGCAGAAAGCCATCTGCCTTGGTACTACACCAAGCTGGAGGGTTTTGGTGCTGTCTCATGGGGCAAAGGTACTTGTGCATGGTTGATCTCCTCGGCATCTTTTCGGGTTTTTTTCTTTTTTTTTCCTTTTTTTTTTGTGTTATACAGGAATCTTAGATGCGAAAGATTAGTAACAGACACATTTATCACATGATGATTATAAATGTTCTCACTGGTTAGAATAGGTAATTAAAAATATTTAATCTAGCCTTCCAAGCTATGGCTGCTGAGACACCTTATTCCCAGGCAGGGCACTCATGTTCGTTTCCTCCCATCCTTCTCATGACACACTCCAAATACTCCTCACATCATGCTATTCTGCCATGGCTCTCTTCATAGCTGATGCCAGCTGCCTATCCATGGTGGAGACCCCTTACCCTTCTGCGCCATGGTGTCAACCCATCAAGGGATGGCAGCACTCCAGAGGAGAGGGGTAACCCCATGGGTCTGGAACTACAGAGCTCTTCTGCATTGCTGGGATCAGCAAGGGCTCATGCTGCCACTACCTTTAGCCAGTTCCAAGCAGGAGAAGCTCCACCAGCACCAGTCCCTGCTCTCCAGCTTGTTTGGTCTCCCTGAGGTCTGGGACTTGTTAATGGAAATCACTTGTGGGAGCTGACTCTCCCAACTCTGTGTGTCCACCTTGCAGGTCTCCTCAGACGGCTGAGTCTCCCCTGGGGTTTTTTGTCCTCTATATCAAGAAACAACTCACTTGAAGTCCTACTTTCCCCTGTTAGCATGAGAAGTGACTCTCCACCAGCCAGCTATAAAGGGAAGAAGATTCAAGTGTCTATTTTGGGTCAGATAAGCTATCACAGCAGTCTGTGGCTTCTCTATCAAACTTGATGGTCCTGGTGGGTCCCTTCCAACTCAAGACATTCTGTGATTCTTTGTCAACTGGATGGTTGGTTTTTACATAGTTGTACTTAGGTATGATCAGGTCATCTTTCAGAGGAACCAAAGCCCATTTTTGCTGCAATGTTTTATTTCACAAGAATGTCTCCTACTTGCTTCCTCAAAACCTTTCTGATAATGAAAGAGATTAAAATGTAGGCAAAATCCATTTTCCTTCTATTTGTAAATGGAAATAGTGACAGTATCAGACAAAAAGGGGCAACATAAATTGATCACTATGTAAATTCTTGGTGAATATCATGGTGTGTTTTCCATATTACCGGCAGGCCTTGTGGTTGCATTTGCCTTCCCACTCTTTCTGTGAAAAGAAGGCAACGTCAGTGATATTTGGGCTTTTCTCACAGTCTTACACAGCTCTAAGTTTTGTTTTCAGCATCAAAACTACCCTGATCTTGTTGGTACAGTTATCAGCACTTAGCACACCATCTACTCAGAAAGCTGCACACACAGGCTCTTTGCAAGGGGCT
>WBNQ01054965.1:2018-13544 GCA_013401375.1 Spizella passerina | reverse complement strand
TTACTTGGAAGAAAAATCCATCCAGGTATCACCTCACAATAGTGATATCCCATGCTCAGGCCCTGGACCAGGAAAGGACATTGTAAACTCATCATTTTGTGTCCCACCAACATGATTTTCTCAACAGTGGTAAATCCATAGTGAATCTGAGAGCTGAACTCAGTGTTTCCAGTGTTACAGACTCAGGAAATAACTGCTGCCTTCTCCCACCTTCTCAGCACACTCAGCCATGATACATAAGGGAAAGGATGCTCCCAGGAACACCTCTGGAAATTTCAAATAAAAGGGTATTTAGTACAAGCTCTTCAGTCTCCTGATCCTACACAGACCAAGGCTCACATTCATCCTGCTAAGAAGATTATTGCTGGAAACTTCTGGGTTTATCCATCTCCAGAATCAGGTTCTGTATGTTTCACTGATTTTTCTGTGCAAGCCATGTTATCTCTCACAGTTGTTTTAGAGACAACCATTTATATATATGTAATAAAAAAAGCTATTTCACCACGTTGCTGAAAATTCCACCAGGTTATAGTTTATCTTAACAGTCTATCATTTACAATGCACTAATAAAGAGCTATAAATATTATATTGGTTTTGGCATAAAGAGTACATTATCAGTGTTTATAAACACAACAGTAAATGTTACAGACTTTTAAGTAACCCCATTGACCTGTAACATAAAAGCCTTGTAGCTACTGATTCACAATATATATATATAAACACTTTATGGATAAACCTTTACAAGCCATTTATAAAACCACTCTTAGTGAGAAATATGACACACTCCCAAATAGACACAGAAATAACTCACAAGGAAACAAGGTCATTACGAGGAAGACTAAAAGTCTTTTTATTTGGTTCAGCTTCTGCAAATTAAAGTTCTACCACAGTAAAATTAACACAGAGTAGAATTATAAGTTGATATAATAAAATAAATAGAAATAATAAATAAATAAAAGAGATTTTTCAATTGTTTTTCAAATATGTGAGTCAACAAAAGAAGAAGAGAAGCTGAAATGGCCAAAACAGATAGATCAGAAGAATTTCCAAGTACAAACAAGAAGCATTAAATCTGTTCCTTCTGTTTTTATGCCATTTAATTTATGGCATAGGTAATTTTCCTGCACGTATCTATTGATAAGGGAACATCACGCATCTCATATAAAGCAGCCATCTCAAAATTAATTGTCCAAATTGATGTTTGTCCCTGAGCTAACTCAAACAGTGGAGCAAACTGGCTCATTCAATGGACAACTCAACCCTGTGCCTCAGGCTGCTTTATCCAACACACACTCACCCTCTGGAGAGACCTTTTCTCACCATCAAGGTCATTTTTTGTGTTCCTTCTCTAGGGCTGGGCAACTTGGTGTCTTCTCCTATGTAACAAGTGATAGGACAAGAGGAAATGGCCTCGAGGTTGTGCCAGGGGAGGTTTAGGTTGGAAATTAGGAAAAATTGCTCCAGGAAAAGGATTATTAAATCGTGTAAAAGGCTGCCCAGAGCAGTGGTGGAGTCACCATCCCTGGAGGGACTCAAAAGCCATGTGGATGTGGCACTTGGGACATGGATTAGACGTGGCCTTGGCAGTGCTGATTGAGGGTTGGACTCAATGATCTTGGAAGGCTTTTCCAACCTAAACAAATTTATGATCCCAGCAGAGCAGAGGACTGGCACATTCAAACCAGACCATTCCTTGCAGCAGAGAACAAATGCAACCCCAACACTCATGGAAAACGTTTAATTGCAGCAAAATAAGTTGGAATGGTTGGACTTGAGGGTCTTAAAGGTCTTTTCCAGTCGAAACAATTTTGTGATTCTAACTATCACGTAAGCAACCAAGCCTGAGTAAGTCCCAGCTTTGGAGTCTGCTGGAAAACAGCAGCTGCGTGTTCAGCTCAGTGTGGGAGCTGGCATTTAAAGGTTCAGCTTGTGAGACAAAGATCTGCAGCTCAGGCAGAGAGGGTTTGTCAGACCTGGCAGCAGGAGCAGGACGGGATCCTGGCTGCCAAGGGGTGGATGGAGGGAAAAGCAGCTGCTGGCTGCAGGCAGGGGCTGACCTGCATGAAATACCTGTGCCTTCACACCTTGGCACACATCAGCACAGCAGCAGGAACAGGGTGTGGAACACTTTGAGTGTTTTGGGCTTTTCCATCTGTCCTGTCCTCCCCAGCAGCTTTATCCCATTGTTTTCCTTGTGCTGGGCAGATGAGGGGACAGAAAGGTGAATCTGGGGCTGTTTCTCAGTGCTGGGTTTTATGAGACCATCTGGAATATGGCAGAGCTGTCTCTGCTGTTTACCATCCCTAAATGCAACCTGTTGTTAATATCAAGTGTCAGCAAAATATTTTGGATGAAGTGCCAAGCTGAACTGTAATTAATCACTGTGTTTCTGCTACACACAGTTGGGACTATCAGTAAAACTTCCCCTCAGTCTGACAGTTCAGTGAGGAGATTTTTTTGGTATCAACTTCTTTTAATACTCTCCCTGGTATAACAATAACTCTAAAGGGTGTTTCCTACAGTCTGACCTCATTGTAATGAACTCTTCAAACAAACAGTTGTATCTGAGTGTTCACTACAATTAAAATGGGGAATTTGCTTCATCAGGCCAATAAAAAAAGCAAAACACACATATCTGAGCCAAACACCCAGAGCAGAAACAGCTTTTTTTATACCAGTGAAGAAGTAAAATGAAATATTGTCAAAAGAAAATAATGATACAGAAAGGAATAGTAAATTGCACTTTCAAGGTACATGTACAGTGTTTTAATCATATATAAGCCTGAGTTGGAAGGGGCCCACAAGGATCATTGACTCCAACTCCTGTAGCAAAAACAAGAACTATGTACTCTTGTTAATAAGACTTATTTTTTTTTTTCCAATAATGGACAACACCTAAAAGAGCAGTTCTTACCACAGCTGGGCTGTGCAGGTGGGCTAGAATCCCCTGTTTTGACACCCTAAGCTGGGAATCTCAATGCACTCCTGCTTGTGTTCTTGGAATAAAGAGGTTTTCAGGCAGGGCAGCCTCATCTACTCCCTTTCCTACAATCTACTGCTTGGCACTGAAGGGGCCAGGCACTGCCTTGGGTGTCTGTTGATGAACATGTGTGGAAGAAGAAGTTGGGAAATGTGTGCTGTGAAAACACTCACTGCTGACACCCATATCCACTGTTAGGGTCTGGCAGCACAAAACACCTGCACAAAATCCCTTCCATGCCTGTGCCCCTTGGTTTGTTCAGCCTGCAGAGGAGGAGATGAGGGGACACCTCACTGAGGTCTGCACCATCCTCACAAGGAGCAGAGGAGGGGCAGCTCCGAGCTCTTCAGTGCTGTCACCAATGGCAGGAGTCAATAAAATGGCACAGAACTGTCTGGGGTAGGCTCAGGCTGGATACCAGGGAAAGGCTCTTCCCCAGAGGTGCTGGCACTGCCCAGGCTCCCCAGGGAATGGGCACGGCCCCGAGGCTGCCAGAGCTGCAGGAGCTGCCAGGGGTGCCCAGGGTGGGGCTGTTGGGGTGTCTGGGCAGGGCTGGGGCTGGGTTTGATGAACCCAGTGTGTCCCTCCCAACTCAGGATATTCCATGATTTTGTGATTTCTGTGGTTCTGTGTCATGGTTTAGTCCGAGCAAGAGCCAAGCCCCCCTTGGTCGCTCACTCACCCCACTCCAACTGGATCAGGGAGGGTAAAAGCCACAAAGCTTGTGGGTTGGGATAAAGACAGGGAAATCAAAAGCTGTGCAAGCAAGGAGAAAGAAAAACAAGGGGTTCATTCCTCGTTCCCATGGCTGGGCAGGTTCAACCATCCTCAGGAGAGCAGGGCCCCGTCACAGTAATTGGTTGCCTGGGAGGAAAAACACCATCTCTCCAAATATTCCCCTTTTCTTTTTCCTCCCCCACTTCATGCATGATGTCACATGGTCTGGGACTTGTTTTTGGTCAGTTTGGGTCAGTTTGGGTCACCTGTCCTGGCTGTGTCTCCTCCCAGCCTCCAACACCCCCAGCCCCTCTCCAGCTGACTGTAGGAGGAAAGCCCTTGGCTCTGCGCAATCCCTGCTCAGCAATAACAAAAATATCTGTATTATCAACTCCGTGTTCAGCACAAACCCAAACCCCAGCCCCAAACCAGCTACTGGGAAGGGAATTAACTCTACCCTAGCTGAACCAGCAGATTCCATCTATAGAAACTACCAGAAAAATCTCAGGAACCTATCAGCAATTGTCATTCAGCACTGAGTACCAAGGAAACAATACAGTAATACCTGTTAGAGAGAAAAAGTTGCAAAAACATGCTTTGCTCTAACCCATGCTGCTAAGACTGTAATTTTCAAAACTACTTAGCTCACATCCACAGGCTTTCTGAGAGGACTGACACAAAATCTGCAGCTAGGCTCAAGTGCCTGCTGAATTCTCTTTTTTGCTCTTCATCTCCTGAATGACAACCATGATGCAAAGCCCATCACTGTGACAAGATGCTGGTCTTATTTTTTGTCATGCAATCACCCCATCATTTCCAGCAGTGCTGCTCACAATGCCTTGCCTCCTCTAAGTCCAAAGAAAAGGCACAAGTACAAGAGTCTCTTAGTAAAACATTAATCTCAGATCACAGATTTATTTTATGGATTTGCAACACAGCCCATATTACAAACATTGTCTGGGAACATTTACAAGAATAAATAAGATGGACTCGCAGTTGTAAAAAAAAGATTACACTTCACTGTAATGTACAGTCAAAAAATATATCTGATATTCATTGACTTGACATTATTTACCTTCCTTCTTTTAAGCTAGAAAGAAAAGACACTGAATGCACAGTGTTGAGAGTTTTGTATTTATATTTTTTTCCTTTTTTTGTTTTTTCTTACGTGCTTTATCTATCAAACATCCAAACTGTACAAGTGAGTTTCACCAGTAATCCATAAAGGCCGAGGGGGAGCAGAGGGGCGGCGGCACCGCATCAGCAGAGACTCCTCTCATGCAGCACTCCTCCCTGCCCAAAAACACATCCAGGGAGCTGGGATGGCACACTGCTCAGCCAGAGGCAGCCACTGCCCTCTGAGGAGGTGGCAAGGCTGGCAAGAAGCGATGCTGGCACATCTGGGTGCCCATAGGAGATTAAATCAGAGTGAATTCTGTCACTGCGGTTAGTCAGGGTGGGTTAAGGGTGTGTTAAGGATGCAGCTCAAACTTTTGGCATAGAAGTACAGTGTGTAAATGCTGGCAATGCAGGAAAGGGCTAGAAGGGCAATGAGGGGGTAATTCCAGTTCTGCTCCAGGTACATGGAAGTCCAGCACATGAAGTTTGCTTTGACTGTCAGCAAGGTGAAACACTGAGCAGTGTTTGTCCTGGGGAGTCTCAGAGTACCTAAATTTAAGAAAGCTTGTAAAGTGCTGGCCCCACTTCCTCTTCCATCCCCCAATATACACTCCTTTCCATTATTTCACACAAAGAAGAGCTCCTGGGGATTCCCTCACTGAAAGATGATGTACTCACACAAGGAAATCCATCCACAGTGCGACACACTTGAGGTGTCTCACAGGGTGTCCCAAAGAGTGGCACTGCAGGGTAACAAATCTCCACTGAAACCCTTCTGTGACAATTGCCTCCACTAAGGAACCACTAATATCAGGACCAATCCTGATATTTCATATACAGGTACCTCTTGGGTATGAAATACCAGGATTGGTCCCTAAGGGACATCAACAGCATCTTCACCCTGTACCTCCAGAGTGCCATGGACTGGCTCATGTTTATACTGCTCAGAAACAACTCGTTGCATTGAATTCCAAGAAAAACCATTTTAGCTTGCTCTTTTCCCTTTTCATGCTTTTAAATTTTTCCCCCCTGCCAGGAAACACTATGGGAACACCAGCATCTGGCATTCAGTCTGCTGCATTAGTTTGTCTTTTAAGGCTCAGGTTGAAAACAGAATAGTGGTGAAAAATCTGCTGCATGAACTGGGATGAGGATGGAAAGACTGATTTAGATCCCTCATGTTTTTACAAACTGGAAAAGCTGCCAGGTTTTCACATTCTGCTAGTCCAACATTAAACTGTAGGATATTCTGAACATAGTTTATTTTTTTTTTTACAAGGGAAACTTTTCAAATATTTTAACACAGCAGTTAATGGTTATAGACTAGAGGTCACTGGAAGTCAGCAAGTTTTTGCCTCTTTTTTTTTCTTTCCATCACACTCTGTACCACCAGGATTTGGTGGTATATGAAAATGTATGATTCTGCTTGACAGTTTGAGCAAATTGTACATTCTTCAAGTATGCATATGAGGGAGATGATTGATACCTTTTCCAAGTCAATGAACAGATAATACATGATGGATTTTCCTTGTGGTCCTTGCCAAAACTGCAGAAATTGGGCTTTGCTTGCTGTGCTGTTGGCTCACCCTCGAGGAAAAAGAGCTGGAGGTATTTTTGGGAACAGGGAAAGAAAGAGCACTTGCATTGAAATTGTATATTATGTATGTATGGCTATAGAAGACTGCAATCTAAATAAGCAGGAGCACAGGAGGGTTAACAGAACCCTCACTGCTCACATCTGTCTCTCTGACTTAGCTGGCTCCTCCTGTTCCTCTGTCTGGGCAGGGCAGCTGCAGTGCTTTGTTCTGCCCTCACACAGCAGGAATATGGAATTTTTGGCCTAGTGGCAGTGGTTATACTGAACAAATGTTGCCACTTTTGCCACATGGTCCCCTTTATTTTCCTAAAAAAAAATGCGATCAACTGTCTTTTGTACACTTATGACAAATTAAAGATTTTCAAATGAAAATGCAGCAGTTTCACACCAAGGTCTTGAGATGCCCCTTTCACTGGCTGGAGTGATCACAAAAATTACCTGTGCTGCCAACATCATGGAGTTGATTGCTCACATTTATTACAGGACAATGAAGTTTTCCAAGGGGAACTTTTCCACCACATTGCCCATCCAGGACTGTGCACTGCTCTGTGACTTTACTAAAAATTCTGCGAGTGTGACAGATAGAAACACCTCACATTTGAAGATTCCTCTCTTGAGCAAATCTTCTTTTATCTTTGTCCCTCAGGATTTATTCCCTCTGTCACACTCCGAGTGCTCCATCTCCACAGCAGGGAATGTGACATTATGTGTTTTTTATGATCTTGGCAGGAACTCAGGAGAGTGAGATGAGAGCAGCTGCGCAAGAATGAGAGACAGAGCAAGGTGCAAATTTCCTACCTGTTCCAGGATCCATTTCATTTGCCTTCTCCTCCAATATTTGGTTTCTCCCAAAGGAGATTTCTTCTCTTCCAGATGGAAACTGGTTTAACTGCCTCCTGAACCACCCTCTGCAGGAGCCTCTCTCCTTCCTCTGACTCTACAGCACACCAAGAGCAGTGACCAGAAATCCCTGGCTTGAGATTCCCAAGGGAAATCCCACAAACTGCTGCTAAAGGGCCTGTGGAAAGTAAATGGAAAAGCCACTCTAGCACCCACAGGCTTAAATTACTACTGTGGGGTCCATGTGCCTACTGGACGTTTTGTTTTGTTTTGTTTTGTTTTCCCAGGGAGTTTACAGCTCCAGAATAGAAGGCTAGAAACTCCTGATAACCAGTGGAATTCATGGCTGCAGCTACACCAATAATAATTTAAGATGTTGGTTAACCCCTATATGAGATAACGACCCCAAACCACCTGTTTCTACTTCCTTGTATTCCAGACCAAACTTTACACCAACTCTGTGCTATCACAAACAGTTCCCCCTCATCTCTGAAGGATGTCTCCATGGGAATAAGTTCATCTTCATTATGTCCATTCAAATATTGTCAATGTGATATTTTTTCCAGCCTAGGATTCAGTCACTGAGGAATTCACCTTTTTTTACTGCACATTATCACTTTTCATCCACAGCAGGCGATGCTTAGGCTGAAAAGCTCACACTGACTATTAATCCTTCCAGGAGCGAGAAAACCTCCTTTATCTCATCTCATAATTCCTTTCTTTCACCATGAAAACAAACCCATCACCCATAATCTTGCTTCAAACACATTACCTACTTCACTATGGGCTGTTCTCTAGGGTTTAAACAACCTCAAGGTAATAAAGTGATTTAAAGTGAGCTTTTCCACACAATTCCTTTTATCATTAATTCACACTTGGCATATATGCACAGTGCAGGGAGGAACAGCATGAAGATCCCTGAGCCAACACAGACTGGAGCTGGGTCAGTCCCCCAAAAGCACTGTAACTGCAGGAATTTATAACAATTTGGCAACACAATCTGCAGTGTCTGCTGAGCATCTTCCCATATGGGTTTTAGGCTGGACATTAGGAAGTTCAGACACATGGTTGAGTGGCCACATAATAAGCTGTGACTAACAGTTGGGCTGTGGGAACCAACATTTGCATCGCGCTCCTACCAAATGTAAAATTTAGCTTAAATATCTTTCCCTGCAGTTTGTGCCAACATCACTTGGCTTTTGCAGAGGGCTGAGCACGCAGGGAGTTGCTGTGGGCCAGCTGATACAGGTACCTGACCCTTTAGCAGTGTTTTTCATACCATAAAACACATCCAAACCTACCTCCAGACCCTAAAGCACTGCACTGCCAGTGCTGCTCTGCTCTGCTCATCCCACACGTCCTTCCCCTCACTCACACACCCCTCCTGTGGGCTCAACTCTGGCATTTCAATCCACTTTCTTTTCAGTTAAGCCTAAATTACCTCCTACACTTCACACCTCAGTGACAGTGGCATTTCTGTACCTCCCTGTTCCCTTAGCCCAGCTGTCACCCTCGGTGCTGGCTGCACTCCCCTAAGTCACCAGGGAGACCTGTCACTCTGCTACCTTCTATGTAAAATTAACAGAATGCTAATTACTAATTAATATTTCTATACTATCCACAGGGAGTGGTTCCCTTTGGCTTTCTGGAGTCAGCAGAGTCAAAAACACTTTGCTGACTTGTAGTTTCTACATACCTAGGCAGTTGTTGAAAAATCCCATTCTGGGATTAGAATTCCCTCTTCCTTTTTCTCTCCCAGCACCTGACCTACACTGTTCCACCCAGCCACCTGTAATCAAAGCACCAATATTATCCTTTTCCTCTCACTTTTATCTCATAGTTTCACTTTGCCTTCTAGTTTTCCTGCTGAATTGTGTTGTTGCATAAATAAAAAAATTAAACCAATTCAGACCAGTCACTTGACAGCCCCAGCTGGAACTAAAGTTGATAGTTTTAGCAGGCAACAGAAAAGACCAACCAGAGGCTCCTGTGAGAAGGTGGTTCATGATCAGTTAAGACCTTCATGGTATTAAAGCCAAGAATCCAAAGCTCCTTAGAGAAACCCCAGGTGGTTCAGCATCCTTTGCGTGTAAAGAGGAGTATTAATGAAACTCCAAGCATCCTTCCCTAGGCTGATGCAGGTCCTGGTGGGTGACAATGGTTTGGTTGGGTACTGGTTTGTGGCTGAGTTGAGAGCTGCTTTTGCCAGATTTCATTTCCATCCCTCCTGGTCAAGGTGAGGGTGTGACTATTGAAGAAAGAATGACCACGAAGCAGAGGTGCCTTTTGAATTCACAGACAGAATTAGCAAAACATTCTGAACTTGTGGCATGCTCTGTGCCAGGACAGAGCTCCCAGCAGCCTCTGAGGATTTACCTGAGGGTGGAAAACTACAGGGTGATAAGAAAATTGGAGTTTCCTTCAACTCTTACCTCCAGTCTATCTTTTAGCAAGTCTGAATTTAAAGAACCCTACACCCCAGAATCCATTTTACACACAGAGCAACCTCATATCCCGCGCCCTCAAGATAAATAAATGGCTAAATTGAAATACTAATTATTGAAAAGCCTTGCTCATTCAATTATTTTTTCCCCCAAGATTACCCTGCAGACCTTAGTGATTAACTACTTAAACATACTTTTTCAGAAAAGCAATTTCTTAGCTGCTAAGAAGTCAGAATGAGGTCCACAACCATGGCAAACCACATCTGGTGTTTGTTTCAGAGAAGGAGACTTGCACAGGCATTTTTGCAGAATAAAACAAAAGCTGTTTTGCTTAAGAAGAGAAGTTGCTGTGCTGGGCTAGCACTTCTCTTTACAAGTGTCAGAACAGGTTTGTGTGTATGTACATCACCTTTCCCACAGCTCCAATAGGTTACAATTTTGAAGCTTGTAGGTTCCTGGAAATAGTGAGGAAATCTTGCCCAAACTCAATTTTAAGAACCTTCAGACTTTGAAACTCTTGAGCAGGAACTTTCTTTGCTGTCTGCCTGCACAGTGCCTGGTTCAGCAGGGTCCTGGCGTGACTAGGGCTCCTAAGTTCTACAGCAATACAAATAATAAATAAAAAATAGTCATACATATGAGCAGTAATACCTACTTCATACCCTGTTTGTCAGAGACACTGCACCCCAGCTAATACTTGGGAAATGTGGTGACCAAATCACCAGAGTTGCCAGATGAATGCCATTTGTTTGATGCAAATATTTAACCTTCAGGTCCAAGTGTCTGGGAAACTCCTCAACAGCTTCACCAGCAGTGAAAGGACACAGACCAGAGGGATGGAACTGGGTCATGCACAGCCCTGAAGTCGAGCAGAAACTGGGAGGAAATATTTCTGTGGAGGCAGTGGATCCATGTACAGCTTCTCATCTCCACCATCTATGTTCATGCTTAAAGGGACTACATTTGGGAAGAAATTATCAGCATAGTCTTTTTTTTTGTGTGTGTGTGTGTGTGTGTGTTGGCCTTTTCATTAGGAAAAACAAATAAAAGGAAACAGATAGGTAGACAAATTGTAATGAAACATTTCATGTATCCCCTATGGCTATCTCATTTTTCCCAAATGACTGCTGCATGAAATTAAAAAATTAAAAGGCTGGGATTTGAGAACAAAATTATAAATTAAAAAGGAGACATTTAAAAGAGAATTTCCTAAGGGTTTCATTCCTTCCCCACTCTGCAGCAAGCAGAACAAAAACACAATCCAAAAGAGGAGAGAAGTCAGAGGGGATTAGAAAGTCCAGTCTTTCAGCCTGTCTCCCACGTTGCTAATTTTTACAGTAAGTTATTTAAGAAGCAGTAGATGTTCCCATAGAAAGCAGGCAGCAGCACACACAGGCATCGCCTCCTCCTTCCAGCGAGGTCTCTGCAACCTCAGTCTCTTGCTGAGAAGGCAGGAGAAGTTTTCCTCCCCACACTTGTCACTGCCTTCCAGTGTGGGACAGGGGAGAAGCATCCACCAGAGTTTGGGGTCTGGCACATCGTGGGGTCCCCTCCCTTGGCTGGGCTAAAAGGAACTCAAGTATTCCAGTGCAACCTCGTATACAAATTTATACTGTTCCTGAAAGAGAGGACACAAAGGAATGGCATTAGTGTCGCAGACATCTTTTATGAAAAATCCTTTCCTTAGGATTTTTCCTCCTGAGAAGCTGAGAGGCCTCAGGAACAAAATGTAAACAATGATTATCTGCTGCTGTGGAATGCTACAGGTGCATCTGTGATTGGTCTCGTGTGGTTATTTCTAATTAATGGCCAATCACAGTCAGCTGGCT
>WBNQ01054963.1:0-42953 GCA_013401375.1 Spizella passerina | reverse complement strand
TTTTTTGGGTTTGTTTGTTTGTTCCACAGAAAAAACTGCTTTCCTCAAGCAATGGATGTGGAACCATATGAAATGAGGAAATACCTAAATCTCTGTATTTTGTGTTTCTGTTTTGCAGCATTGGTTCTGTCTAGAGTCATTCCTAAGCAGTGTTTGCTGGTTCCCTTCTGTGATTTGCTATGTTTGTGCATTGTATTGAATATCCTGATCCCACTGAAGATTTTTCCATTATTTAATGCAGTTTTCATGGGTAGACCCAAAGAAGTCTGTTGTGATTATTAGTGCAACGTATATGCATGGCCAGAATCAGGGAATCTAAGCCATGGTCAGTGACCAGGAGCAAGCAATCATTCCCTTCTGGTCAGTACAACTCCTGCAGTTGTATTGTTTGCTCAAGCTCTGAACTGGGGCACTTGTGGGTTTCAACATAACTGTGGTTAAGTTCCTTTATGGCAAAAGGGATCACCTCCAAAAGCTAGGATCAGTTCTGCCATGTTTGCATTATCAAACAAGTATTTCAGGAAGGAAAAAAAGCTTTGGCTGCTTTGAAAAGTCACAAAGCAAAAAATGTCAAAACAGCGTGGCTGAAGTGCACTTTAATGAATGTGAATAATACAGAACTTATTTCTGTAGACAGGCTTTTCAGCTGAATAGTCTCTTCAGTCTACCGTGTTTCATTTTGTTAGCTTATCACTGACATTTTAACCAATCCTTCCCAGAGTCCATCTGGTGGTCCATCTGTCCTCAGCATCTACAGTTCACTATGTGACAAATGACGTATACACTATTAAAGAATAACAATTAGCTACAACATTAAACATAAAGGTTACACAAATTGCATACTTCTGTTAACAAACAGTGTCACACTAAGGCATGAAGGATTTAGCAAGTCAGACAGTAAAAGTGCACTTTATATCACAGAGCAAAACATATTTAGGTCAAATGATTTGCTGTGATTTTTTTTTTCTACCCCTCGGGTCTTCTGAATAACAGATGTTGGCTGTACAGTGTTTTGATTATGCAGAACCTTTTTAATGCAGTAATGTTCACTATAAAGGTTAGATTTACATGCAAAGCAAAATAGTCAAATTATTCATCAACCAAACATTTGTCATTCACCATGCATTACTTCAAGCTAATCACCTTGAAGCAGAGAAATTATTGGACCCTTCTCTTTAAAAAAGCATAGCAAATTTCCAGTATAGCTGCAGTGTGAGCTTAACTCTTGTTCTACCTGCTCTAGTTCAAAATATTCTTTCCTCTGATACAAGGAGGTTGTGCATGGACTGTGTCAAATTACCTGAGACCAAAAGAGGAAAGAGTTAACATGAACTGGGTTCATTTGACTCCTGAATCTTTCTGCAGAGAGAGGAAGTCTGTGGTATTCCAGGTATCAGCCAAGTGATGGAGAAATCACCCAGGCTTCCAGCAAAAGGTAATGCTAGAAGAATGGTGACATAAGGTTAAAAAAGAAAACTGGTGAATGTGGCAGGACAACCTTTTAACACAGCAGTGACCTTGCATCGGCATGGTTCACTAGTTCAGCAAGTCTCTTCCAGTCATTTCATGCCAAAAAGTGGCATCCATCCAAATTCCTTGCATACTAATGTTGCATTCTGCTAGTTGGTGCAGCTTTCCCACCTGTTGTCTCCCTTTCAAAAACCTTGAATGCTTAATGAGTACTTCTGACCTGGTAAAATGTGACTGGACTTTGCAAGTATAGCCACACTGTAACAGATCTTGGGAAGCAGGTTGAGAGAACAAATCAAATCCACACTCCTGCAGAGTTTGGGGTGTTTTTATCATATTTTTATAAGCTTGCTTTTTTCTTTTTAATTAATTCAGCACCCCACAATGAATTAGAAAAGAGAAGTCGTCTTGAAATTTGAGATTTTATTTTCTCTCCTGAGTCATTAATTCTGGCCCCTTTCTTTTCTGGAGACACAAAGGCTCAGCTACTGCCCCCTTTGTTTCTTTCTTCCCCTTTCCTGTAGCTCACCTCATCACCATCTTTGTTAAACTTCATTTGGGTGCATGAGCTGATGACAGGCAGAAAGAATGCATGGAGCTACTTAAATATAAGTACTCACTTCTCTGTTCTTAAAATTATTTCCAGATGGGAAAGAAGGGTGCATCCCACCCTAAATCCTAGGCAGAAAATATTAACCTGAGCTTTCAAAGATTGAATTGCTGATGCAGTTATTAAGAAGAAATTTATTTAAAGCCCCTACTCTTTTCTGATTTATCCTATACTCTGTAAGAGGGACTGTGTGCCCTGCTAAATGCATGAAGAGTTGCAGACACTAACTCATGTTTGTCAGTGGAACTGTGTATTACCAGTGTATCACACAGGTGTTTTGCCTTTTCAGGGCTTGGCAAACTACCTTGGAATATGTTGCTACTGCTTCACCCAGACTGTTGTGGTGAATTAATGCGCTCTGGGGAGGCACTGATATGACCCTAGGAGTACATACATGTGACCATATGGAGTACGTACAAGATTTCAGGGGTGTGTTGAGAATACAAGGTCGTACATATTAGGGGAAGGACTGTGAAGGACAAAATTTAGGAAGTGTGTGGAGGAGGATTACCATTAAGACATTCAGTCCATGTCAGAGTGGTACCAGCCCTGCTGTGTTGAACCCTCAACTTGGTGACTGCTCACCTGCAGACCAGAGCTCTGGGCAGGAGTCAAGTAATGAAGGAAGTCCTTGGCTCTGACAAGGAATAGATGGTCAGTTTGAAGGGCAGAAATTAGCTGTGGGATGAGCTATAATTTTGTGTGTGGAGTGAAAATGTTTTTATTGATAATAGGGGAAAGTGGATGAGCAGAAGGGTGAAAAAATTTCCTAGTGATGCAAAGTTAATCAAATGCAGGGATTGAGGGAACCTTAAAGAATGCTAATGGTTCTGCCAGGGTGATAGTGATTGAAAATCAGCACTGATAGACACAAAACTACATGAATTATTGACAAATTTTAGTGTTTTCATGGTGGAAGCTTACCAAAACTTCTTTTTATGCTGCAAAATGTCTGACAATAGCAATACATGTTGTTCGTGGGGTACAAGTGATAAGGAGCATGTCCTCCATAGTAAATGCTGTTAAGACTTTTGCCAACTGACAGCTGTCCCAGTAGCAAACTTCATTATGTTCAAATTTTTCCATTCTCTTTCCTGTCCTATAGTATTGGAGGAAAGTAAAATTGACATTCTCCTTCAGAGATGGCCTCACCTGGTGCGTGAAATGATCTGAGATGCTTTCTGCATCTTAAAATGTGTAAGCACTCTTGAATTCTTCAGGAAGAAAGACCTTCTAAAAAGACAAGGTAAAGGAGTGATATAATCCTCCAGACTGTGGCAAAACATCATTACAGTATTGCTATTGAGAATATTAAACATAATTATAATTATAAAATAGTTATTTTAAATACCATGTTGAAATATTGAAAGAACAGGTGTAGTTTTCAGGATTTACCAAGGCCACATATTTCTATCAAAAAAATGTAAAGTTGACTGCTGTTTCCACAAAACTATTAAAAGCTTAAAATTTTTAAGCATGTAGTGAATTACATGGCTGTACAAGTACTGGAGAAATTCTTATTTATTTTGTTTTTACAGTCAATAGTTGACATAGCATTTGTTTCCTCTTTGTTGATTTTTTTTTTTAACAACCTAATGCAGAGTGCCTAAATGTTGCACTTAATTTATTTTTCTGCTTGAATGGCGAATGCCAATTTGTCTGGAGGCAACAATTTCGCTTACTATCGGCTAGTATTCCTCTCTCAGCAACAAAGGCAGAATATTTTTGAAAGAAAATATGTAGTAACATTAAGAAAGAATTACCACCCTTAGAAAAGAAGTTTTAGACTATAACTTGAAAGTGTCAAAATTGCTGTAATATCTTCATCTATTTGAGAAAATGATGATCGGATGTTAAATTTATGAATGAGATTTTGTTGTTCTTTCAGAACAGAGAGGGCATCTTCTAGCATTGTTTTCAGTCTTCAGTACTAAAAGGAAAATAAATTAATACTTCCTAAGGGTGCTGTTGGTAAGGAATGTAGCTCAAGTGTGGAATGGCCACATTGGCTGTGCTGGTCAGCCCAATGAACTTGGTGGGGTTCAGCCAGTGCAAGAAGCGAGCGTCACTGTGCCTGCACATCAGCCCTCTCCATTGCCACTCCAAATCCTCATCAAGTCTGCTTGCCTGGGTCTGGGCTGGGAATTCAGGTGCTGTGGGGTTGTGAAACTGCACTGCATGGTCTGAGGGAAGGGCTGGAGCAGAGCAGCTTCAGCTGCCCCTCCCCAGCCCCACTGCTTCAGGTAGTTCTGGACTGCAAAAAGATGTTCAGAATTTGCATCAAATTCCCATAAGTCTAAGTTACCCCAGCCTGCTTCAAAACTAACCATTGCAGAGCTGTCAGGCTTTTGTTCCACTTTATGAATGCCCTTGATAAGAAGGTTAGGCTGTATGATTGGGTTTTGTTTTTTCTTTGTTGCCTGTGAAGGTGCCCAACTGATAATCTTAGAGAATAAAATCCCCTTTTCAGTCACAAAGCAGATAACTGCCTGTGAAGTGACAGTGCAGGTCTCAGTTCTGATCTGTAAGGAGATGAAGGAATATGAAAGACTGTACAATTTTTAGTTCATACTTATTCAGACCTGACTGGCATCCAAGACATTAAGTGTATCTGGCAACGATGTCACGTTACAGACAACCTGCCCTTCCTGAGATGGACTGATATTTCTTTGTGTGTTTTTGCCACTGACAGAATATATCTGGGATACCCTGAAAGTTTAAAATTGGCATTTGTTTTTTATTTGAACATAGGCTTTTTTTCCCCATGGAAAGAATAATATTTTTTTTCATAAAAATTATTATTTTGGAGCTATGTAATAATTCCTAATAGTTTGAAATGGATCTCTGTAAGGTTGAATACTTCAAATTAATAATGTCAGAATATAAAGTTATGGAACTTCCAACAAAACTGTATATTCTAAGGAGGAAAATAGAAACACTTTTGGTTTGTGGGCTATTTTTGCTAAGATTATTTACTTAGAAAATTCTTCAGCAGTTAGGGGTGTTCACAGGATCAGTGGTTCTGGTCCTGAGTAGAGAGGCAAATCCAGACTCATGTTAAAGAAGTAACTGTTCATGGCAATTTCTGATCTGAGATAGATCCAAATTGAGAAAATAAAGGAAAATGCTGTGGGCTGTGATGTTGGGTGCTATTGTCCACTGAATTGCAAGCTAGGAAATAGAGTACCAGTTTTTCTTCCAATTCTCAGTCATTCCTATGTTCTGCTCCATCCTGATGACACTTGTTCCTCTAATTTAGGAAGATGCTGATTTCCCTTAAGGGTATAAACAGGTTCTGTACTGTTGCAGACACAGCGTGGCCAATATTTCCTTATATTTATGTGACCCTATGGTTCAGGTTTTCTTACTAAACTCAGATGTTTGATGCAGATTCAAAACTTCATTTTCACAGAGCTTGTTGCCACAGAAGAGTTCTTTTAGGCGAGTCTTAAATGCTGTAATCAGGTAGAAATATTGACTGTCTCTGTGATTGCAGTCAAAGGCCTTGGGTAACAAGCAGCCATGGAGCATGAAATAAACTTAACAATCCTATTTAAGCAAAAAAATAAAAATATCTCTCAGTGAAGGACTCTGTATCATAGGGGTATTTATACCAATCTAGATACAAGTATTACTGTTTAAAACAGTTCTGAAAACAGTTCATTTATTCTATTTCTAAATAGTTGCAGTCATTTGAAAGCTTTTTCCTTGCTGTCAGTTGATCTGGTCACTTAGCCAGTTTCAGGAGTGCTCAAGACAGTATTTTCCTGGATCATCTTTGACAACGTGTCCAAAGAATTTTTCAAATTAACAATACTAAATAAATAGTGCGGATATTGGCCATTCTTTCATGCTCAGCTCTATCTGCATCTCCTGTCTAATCACATCAAAAGGTTGCCTAGGTGTCTTTCTTTGTGCTATTGCCAACAGTAAGCTTGGGACTCCAGAGGTGGACATGAAGCTCCTACTAGGATGTGCATGGCATTGCATTTGGCAGAGCTGACTGGCTGCAGTGCACAGTGATTCGTGAGCAAAGCCGCCAGGTCACATTATTTGTTTCCTGCAAGTATTCAGCACCAGCCTGACACTTGAGGAGGTGCTCAGAAATCCCTTCAAGTTCAGAAGAAGGAAAGCCAGATTACTACTTTTTCCTTGCTTGTATTCTCTCTTTAACCTTACTACAGCATTGATTTGCTCCTTTTCTTAGTAAAAACGGCTAGAGGACCGGACCTCAATTTGCCAGGATTCTGTCTTTGTCAGCAGGGAGCTTCCATCAATGTGAGAGGGAAAAGTTGTATTTCTCTATCTGTTTGCTTCAAGCTCAGTCAGGCTCAGCCAGGCTCCATTGCACCAAGGGCACTGGTCTTTGCTGTGTGTTTGTGTACGGTGTAACAGTGGGGTTCCCATCGAGGGCTGGAGCTCTTGGATGTTATTGTAATGGAAATAATGTGAGAAATAATGGCTGTGCTGGTAGGGAGGCAAATCAGTGCTTGGCAGGGAATCTTCCCTCAGCCCAGGTCCCTTTCTAAATGTGCAGGTAAGCTAGCTGTGCAAATTAGCTTGTCCAGCTTCTGGTACACAGGGAACAGAACTGATTTAGCCAGGCTTTGCCTATGAATGTGAGTGTGATGGGATGATTCCTGTGGCCTTCATGACCACTGACTAAGGCTACTATGTGTGTGGTACAGTCACATTTGAAAGTGAATTCACAACAAAGTTGAGCTGTAATTGTAGGCACACAGTTTGTGGTGATTGGGATGGGGCTGGCCCAGCCTCATCCCCAGTTGGTTTCAGCTGTGAGCAGCAGGTGAGCAGCACTGACAGCAATGAGCCATGGAGTGCCCAGGGGCACTGACCAACCACCAAAGGGAGCAGAGGGCACACAGGGGCACTGCATCAACAGCAGGGGATAAAAGGCTGGGCTAAAGAACAAGAAGAGATGACTCTTGAAGCTTTCTGAAGTGGTAAGATGTTACTCTGTGTGGGCTGAAGCTTTCTGAAATTGTATGATGATACTCTGTGTGTCTGTCTCAACTGCAACATGTGCTGTGACAGTAATGGCTTTACAAATCTTTCCTAATGATGTCAAGAATGCTGGGGTATTGAGAATGCCCTCCCAGATGAATTGTATAAAACAGAGAATGTTGCACATTTGAGAAAAAAGCTTGAATGGAAAAATATTCTATTGGAAGACTAATATGCCAGTAGCTGTCTCTGTTGATAGGCAGAGCAAATAGACACCCCCGGACCTCATAGATGCTTTCAGATTTTCTGTCCTGGCAGAAGGGAACGGTGTTTGAAGACTTCAGACTCTACTTAGAGACTTCTCAGGCAAATGGTCTCCCGTTGCCTTGTCCTTGCAGAGTAGATAGCCAGAAGATGACCTTTTCATGACTTTACTTGCCTGCTTATATGATGAAAGATCTTGAAGTGTTGAAATTTCCACATACAGAGAGAAAAACAAAAATACTTCTGCATCAAAGTGAAACTTAATTTCCTAGAAACAGACATTGTTATCTAGGGGTAGTAGAACAGAAGTGTCTAAAACCAATTGTGCAGCTTCACTTTGCACCTCAGAGTTTGGCTGTTTGACTGGTGAGCCCACCACCAGCTCATAGTTCAGTGGATTTTGATGAGACAGATTCAGCCGCAGCTTCTGAGGCCCTGGCACTTCTCAGCCTGCGAGAAGCTGAACTAGCAAGAAATTAAGGTTTGAAGAGTCAACAAAATAACACTGCTCTTCAAAACTTTTCAGTTTTGACAAACCTCTATTTTTCAAAAGAAAAATGTTCCATTAGGAAACTCACAGGTATGCTTTGCGGAAGGGGAGGATGGATAAGAGGTTTCCTCTTTTCCTTCTATCTTCCAAAGCAACAGGCCAGAAAAATGTTCTCATTTTATAAGCAAGGACTGAGTCATGGGGAATTTGATCAAGAAAATTAGTTTAAAAAGGAGTGGTGGAGGTTTTCAGTGGGGTGAACTCTACAGATGTGATTTGTCTCTTCTGTGTTGCTGCCTGTTTCTGGATTGAGATGGAAAGGTGTCAGGGAAGGCTCTGCCTGCACCCAGCTGAACCCCTCCAAGAGCCTGGAGGAATCCTAGTGGAAGTGGGCTTAGGATGAAAACCACCGGTGACAATCCTGCTTGTGGTAGTTGATTTATTTGCTGCATGCTAATTTGTGCAATACATTTGGATATAAGGATTTTTTAAAACTGTGTGGAAGATTTTTCTTTAAATAATTGAGTGATTTAGAGGCCCAGGGGTTTGCAAGTTACAATTATAAACCATGAAAAGGCTTCTAACTAAAATTCATCAAGCTGGTGTTGCTGTTGACAAACTGGTACAAATAGGAGAGTCATATGGCCATCATCTGGTGCAGCTGCTTGGTGAGAGCAGCCAGTGTCACCTGAGTCAAAAAGAACCAGCAACTTCACAAGGTGATTCTCTAAACAAGGTACATATTCAGAATTCTTGGCACGTGCTGAAGCTGAAATTGAATGTGAAATGTTATCATACTTCCATTTCTGTGAGATTAAACTTTCTATAATATTAACCACATAATTTGTACAATAAGTACAAAATTATCAATGGAATTGAAGACAGCAACAGACAGTATGATTCATAGCAAAATACTGTCACTACTAAATGCTTACTTGAAGTTTTGGCAGGGTTTTATTATACAGGACAAATGCTCTGTCTCTTGCATGATTTTGCAAGTCTCACAGTTAGCCTTATTTTTCCCTTTAGCTTAAATTTTCAGGAACTTTATGTTGTTATATTTGCATTGTAACAAAGGAGCTTATAAACTAGGCACAGAACTAGACTTAATCTGCAAAAGCATATGGTTAATATGGGGTTCAGGCATAGTGGGTGTGAAAGAGAAATGAATTTCAGCCAGCATGTGTTTATCAAGCATTGTCATTGCCAGCTATTTGAAATTCATTTTTTGCCATTTGGAAATGTTAACATTGTAATTCTCATGTTTTTCCAGACACAAAGAGCAAACAGACACTTTCTATGTGAATTAGGTTTCTTTGATTAAGAGAAAAACAAACCAAACAAAAAAGTCCCCCTGAAAGAATGCCCTGGTGGGGTTTTCTTCTGACAGCCTGCACTGCAGTTTGCTCCACTCCACAAATAAAGGTCATCTAGAAATGGAAAGGAGAAGTGCACAAAAAAATGATTTTTTCCCCGTGTTATTGCTTGTCATTGTGCCCTGAAGAACAACAGGCAAAATGCAGAGTGGGTGAGCATGGTGGTTGTTTTTCCCACTAGTTCAGAGGATTAAGCCCAGGATATGCTGCCTGCAGTCTGTTTGCCTTGAGAGAGTTCTTAAAGGACAGCCCTGAGAATGGATTAGCAGCCACAGAGGGTGCCATGCAGTGACTTTGGGGCAGTGAGGTGGCTGACTGGAGGGACTTGTAAATTCAGTGGTGCTGGGGGTCAACATCCAAGAGGGACAGGGGCTCACCTGGCAGCAGTGGGAGGTGCCAGGCAAGCATGTGCCTCTCCCAAGGGCAACTGCATCTTATCTGGGAAAAAATAAAGTGAGTTTTTGTAACATGTTGTCTTTGTAACACAGACATAGGATTCTTTTATAATAAAAATATAATATATTTGAATATTCTCTTTAAATCTTATTTGTTAAGATTGCATGTTGCGAAAACCTCAAAAGGGTAGTCTAGCAGAAATGGAATTCTGCATATTTGCATAAAAAAAACAATCATTTTCATATTTCAACTGAAAACATACACTTAATTCTTCATCACATATCAAATTAATGTTTTATTCCTCTAATCATTGTTTATATTGAAGCTTTCTCTGTAAAGAGCATAATATAATTTTAATTACTGTGTAAATTGCTAACAGAAACTGCTGGGCTTTTTGTTTTGTTTTTAAATCACAGTTTCTTAAAGTTCAAATTGCAGCCACTAGGGTCCCTTTTGTTTCATGAAGATGAGGGTGCAATTTCCAGTGCTGATGGTATTTTTTGCGATATGGATCAAACCCAAGGGGGCTTGAGTCAGGTGGGAGGGGACAGAGGTGGGTGGGTGGGCAGCAGGGCAGCTGCCATGGGAATGGAAGCCCCTTGCAGGGTATTGGAGGATTAAACAAGTCTCTCCTTTGGCTGGGAAGGCAGACTGGAAGGAGCCGCTCCCCAGACTGAATGAGCTGCACTGTAGTGTTCATCTATGTCTCAAAAATCAAGATCCACTTGACTTTTTTTTCTAATAAAAAGATGAAACTGAATATCTGGATGCAACTTAGCCAAAAGCAGAAATACAAGGTGCAGGGGAGTGCCTGACTGCTGTGTGTCCTCTAGTGGCACTTAGAATATTCCTCCTCCCATTTATCAAATTCCCATTCCCTTACATGTGAGTTTCTGGTTGCTTCCCCCCCCCCCAAAAAAAAAAAAAAGAAAATGCAGTGAAAGCAAAACAGAGAGGTCTGTGGAAAAAGTTCACTGGCTTATGTCTGCTTGGTTTTATTTTTAGATCTGTAAAGTATTTCTCAACTTTCTGCCTTGTGTCAATGTCAATGAGTTCCCCTGATGTGCCCCAGCTTGAGCCTGTTATTAGACTTGAGATAGAAGTATTAGGAAGAATTTGAGTAGCAATGCTGTGTCTGTGATACTGTATTTCAGAAGTCTGAGGGAGTCAGATCTTGCAAATCCATCTCCTATTAGTCTTACAAAACTCTTCTCATGTGCCAGGCAGATTAATGCTAATACTTTTGCAGTGAGAAGAGTAAATCTCTGAGACCACACATTCAGCTTCTGTCTGCAGGTTCTTATTATGTCTTGCCTTATTATGTCAACTCCAAGGCTTTCACCAGGCCTGCACTGAAGTAATAAAGAAACTGGAGAGGATCCTGGAGGAGAGGAAGTTACATTCCCAGTCAGAGCAGGCTCCTCTCACTTCTTCCTGGGAGCTCAGCAAGGGACTGGGTCTGCTGTGCCTCTAGGGAGGTTGTGACTCAAAAAGTCATTCCTTTGGTTAAAAACCTTCTGTTGACATCCAATTTTTAGTTTATTCAGGGAAAGCTCATGCTGCTTTATTCTTGCGCCAGCATCTTCTATTTTCACACAAAGAGATCTTTCCCCTTCCTGGCATTTATCCCTGTGATGTATTTATAGACACTAATGGGCTTCTATCCATTCTCTGCTTTCATTTGTTAGCAGAAGTAAGTCAGGCTTCACCAGTCCCCTTCATTTGAGCAAAATTATAGCCAATATTGGAGTGAAAGCTGTTTAATGTTGTGTGTTCTCCCCTCAAGCATTCCCTGCTTTTAATAAAGTGGTTGATGTCTCTGTTACTTTCACAGGTGTCACTGTGGCAGCTTGTTGTCATCTTATATTCAGATTGCATGTCCATTTATTTCTCAGTCACTTTTACACTGAAGAACTCCTATTTTATAGCATGAGTTGTGGGTTTGTTGGGTTTCTTAATTAGGCCATTAAGACCTGATGTTTTATAATACCAAATTCATTCTGTTTCTATTACACTGTTTCTGTCTGGCCTTCCAATCTTCTGTTGCTGATACAGTATTTTCTACTAATCCATCTCCCTTGCTCTCTTACAATTAGTTTTTCAGTCCTCACCTTCTTCATCTCAGATGGACTCCTATGTGCTGCTCTCCTGGACTCCAGCTAGTCTAGATCCTTTTGGTTTGGAAAATCAGTTATCATAGAAACCTAGATGAATCCAAGCTAATCTGATATAGTTTGTCATTTGTTGTCCAATCCACTCAGAATTTGGAGATGGAAATAATTCTGAATGTTTCATTTTCTCAATGCTATGTATTCACTTGAGGTTTATTTCCATACAACTCCTGATCATTTCTGTACCCTTCACTTTAGCCAATCTGTTTTGATTCCTATATTCTTTTCCATTTAGACAAGGCTTTATTTTCTTTTCTGTCTATAGTGAGTGATACCTGGGGTATTTTAATTAGTTACCAAACTCTTCTCGTGGCAAATGGAGTGCCTGCAGAGTTCAGTGGTTTGCTATGACTTTCAGAACTGTTCTAGAACCTGCAACAGCTTTTTTGAGCATGTTTTTCCATTACCTTTTTAGAAGGAAAGAGAGAAGACACTCAGCAGTGTAAAAAGCAAAATTTAAAGAAAGGCTGCAATGATCTCCATATCAATCTTTGTCATCATGGCCGCAGCAAGTTTTACAGCATGACGAAAGTAAGGAAATATTTTAATGAGACCCTCACAAACAGGACTTTGTATGGAATAGCTTTATCGTGAGTGATTTGGGAGATTTGTGTTTTGCCAGGAATGAATTTGATCCAATGATTTTGAATCTTTAAAATATTAAATCTAAATGTTTATCTATTAGACCTTATCTAAAATGTTTATTATAGACTGGTTATGATACATTACTATTGGCTCAGAAAAGGGTTCAATAGGTGTTACAGAGCAACCATTCATATTCTTACCTTGACAGTCATGGCAGCTCTTGTTTAAAATTCCTGTTTTCATGAGCTTGTCATTTGGCTCTAAAGTGTTCCAGACTGAAGCTTGGCATAAGAACATAGCTACAGATTGCATTTATTCAATTAATCTGTAGTCTGGGTAGAGGGTTGATTTTTTGTTTTATTTTTATTTTTGGGGTTTTTTTTTTAATTTCAGAATTGCTATATAATTTAAAGAAGGGGTTTGAGGGTCTTATTCCCTAATATGAATCAATGATACTGAGTATTTAAAGTGTCAAAGGCATTTCCACTGCCAGCAGGTTTGCTGCATGAAGTGTTACTACATTTTCAAGACATAATACATGCATTACTGTCACAAAATATGGGACCAAAATATTCTGTGCCTGCTTTTGTGTGATGTTAAAGCTAAGTGTGCGTGGTTTTTGTGACAAAAAGCTGTTGTGAAGTTGATGAGCACAGGAAGCTGATTCTAGCTGCTCAAGAGCCTTCAGCTGGCAGGGGCAGCAAGGACATTTGCACACCAACTTAATTTTAACACTGTGGCTGGGATCAGGGCTTGTATTGCTAAAATTGCATTTCTGTGAACATTTGCAGCCACAAGCCAGTGTCAGCCTCTCCATCTAGTTCCACCACTGCTGAAAAGCAATTTATAATCTGTCAGTGTGCAGAAAGCAATCAAAATTGTTAATAATTTATCTTTTCTTTCTTTTCCATATTTCACCTCATGTTTTGTAACAAAATAAGGTTGGAAACAATATCTAGTGTATGGACTATTTTTTACAAATACAAACACTTGGATCATAGATGTTTCAATTAAAAAAAAAAAACAAACCAAACCACCAAAACTTTATTCCTGATGAAATTGTCTTTTCTTAGCACATACTTTATTCTAGGCATGGTATCAACAAAATATGGTTGTCATGGACAGCCCCAGCCAGGACCCTCAGCTCAGGGGCTGACAGGGTCTGTTCAGCAGTGTGTGCACAGCTCCTGTGGCATCTGTGATGAGCAGCACTCGAGCTGTTTACAAACCAAGCACAGCACAGGGACAGCTGCCTGTCTCCTTCTCTCTTTTGTCCTTGGGTTAGAGCAGTATTAGAGCAAAGGAGATGTTGTTTTTTGTCTGTAACCCTAGAGATAATTACAAATCTAAACTATAAATGTTAGTGCTTCACATATTCAAGGAATTATTTATGAATATGGATTAGCCCAGCCAGTGAATACTAACAATGATAAATATCTTGTGTTCTTCAGCATTGTTTATCAACAGGTATTCCAAAATTCATTGGAGTTTTAACCTTGATTTATACAAACTCTGCAATATGCAGAAGTCACTCTGTAACAAATCATGGGCAAAACAAATAAGTAAATTAAGTTTAGCAATTAATGTATTCAAGCACAGTAACAAGGTCATCTGAAAATAATAGGCTTTAGCAAGGAGAGCTGCCCAGGTTAGAATTCCACATCTCTGGAGTACCATCTCTTTGTAGGAAGTTAACAATGACAAGCATCTTCTGAGGTTTTAGTGGCTACAAGCTGTGCAGCAATGTTGGTTTCCAATCCCATGGAAGCACAACTACCTCACTACAGTGACACACAGTACTCAGGTGGGAACTTGGCCAGCCCCTCAGTCAGACTTTGCTCAGCTTTGTGGGACTGGTGTTCTTTTGAGGATATGCTCTGTCTGCTGACCTGCCTGACCAAATCCAACCCACACAAGGCAGCAGAGCCTGGTGCAGCACCCTGGGAAGAGCCACCCCTTGCTTTAGCAGTGTAACTTTACCTTGTGCTGCTCTTAGAGCCCTGCCACTCAAGTACAGACCCACTTCTCTTATAAGTTGTGACAAGATCACAGCTGGAGACAGTATGGCTGTAGGCATTATGCATTTTCATGCACTCTGAGTAATCTTTCAGGAGCAAGGCGATTAAAAATTTTGACATATTGAGGGAAAAAATGAGGAAGTCACATGGACTGCAACTTGAAAATTCAAAATAAAAAATGAGGAGGAAGCCATGTGACTTACAATTTAAAAATACAAAATAATAAAAAATAGTGAGTGTAGAACATATTGCACACCCTGAGCCATTGAAACAATTTCATTAAGTATAGTAATAAGGATTCTGCTTCAAGTGTCATGGTTATTGTATTTTTTTGACAAATTTCTTTGGTTTCATAGCTATCAAAAGTGTCTTCTCAGATTGATTCACATACTGCAAAACAGGAGATACTTACAGATGAGGAGATTGACTCTGTTATAATAGTGATTAACTCTATCATTAGTATCTTAATAGCTTCCAAGTATAAACACATGCTTAAATCAAAATAAAGGGCATACCAGGATAAAGAGACAAGTAAAAAGGTATAAGGCACACATTCAACAACAGAATAAGTAAATGGAGCTGCAGAATACATTATATTTTCCAGTCACAGCTGATTTGTATGGTTATGTTGGTAAGAGACCATGTGCTCATATTGACCTCAAAAGCAGAAATGAAAGGAAACATAAGGCAAAGATCTGTGAAGGGACCAGATATAAGTCAGGTTGGGTTTGCATGTCATTTATCAGTTTGCATAGACCTAGTGAGGCATTCCAAAACATCCTGGACAAGTGCAAATAAATCCATTTAGCACTAAACTGCATAGAGACACCGACTCTGGTCTCAGGACTTGGCTCTGGGTTTCCTAAAGTGCATCCTATTTCTTTAGTGTAGACATGCCTTAAAATTATTTCTGGGCTAGGTCTTCTGTTAGCTGTGAGCAGCAAGGGGCTGGGGGAAAGGAGGTTTAGCACTGCTATATCACATACAGCAGGTGGTGGTTACTGTGGTATTATATAAAACACAAGTTTGGAAGGGTGAAGGTTACAGCAAGAGAAGACAAAGTAGGCTATTTTGCTTTAAAATCAAAGGAAAAAGAAATTTCTTACCATGTTGCTATTTCAAGATTGAGATGTGAATTGTGGTTACTGCACATTAAGCATAATGTTATGTGTAGGGTTAGAACTAGAAGAATCTAAATTGTTATATTACAAATTTAGAACAAATGAGGTCATAAATTAGGGACAACTGGCAAAATTCAGCTAATTAGAATTTATGATGGTAGAAAAGATATTTTGTGCTACTAACAAGTATCAGACTACCCTGTGTTAAATGCAGGTTGTATATTTAATTGAGCTCCAGCATTTGGACTCAATAGTTTCTCCTTGGTGCAGGGTTACAAGTCTGCGTTCCTGTGACTTCAGCTGCTTTGTTCTTTTAATGTCTCAGGTCCTGCTCAGTATGTAGGTAGTTCAGTAATACTGTTAAAGGGATAGGTGGGCTTGCAAGCATTTGTTCTCCAGTTCTGGGAACAGCCTGTGATGAGAACAGACAGTTCATGCTTCTGGACTTCTCTCTGGTAAACTTTCATGTGGAACTGTTATAAATAAGGAAATTTCCTAGGAGCTATTCCAAATGTCTTGACCTCTCTTTTTCTTGCTAGAAGATACTGATGGTAAAACTCATTCCTTCAGAGCAATCCTGTAAAAGATCCAACTCTACAGGAAATGGAAGTTTGAGCCAAATTCTGAATGTCCTGAATGCTTGGGTACTTCTGCCACTGTTCTCCGGTGCCAGCCCAATGACTCAGTGCTTCTCTGAGAAAGTCTTGCCTGTTTCTTACATTCCTTCCATTCAGATCATTTCTGTTTGGGCTCCCTGGTTTTATAGGGAGATGCAGCTTTCTTTTCTGCCCAGGGAGGATTGCTGACTAGTATGCAAGGAATTCAGTGATGGGGCTGGTGATTTTTTTTCAGAAGTCTCTTTACTACAGTCGCTACTCCACTACTATTCCCTCTGCTCTGAGGCTGATAGAAAGAAACAGTCATGAAAGCCTAAATACTGGAAAAACACTTGGAATGCTTTAGACAAAAGTCAAGGCCTTATCCCTGACATGAAAAATCTAGAAACTCTCTTCCAGTTATTGGCTTTAGAGAGCTGATGATAATTTTGTAAGTAGAGCAAAGCCAATAAATCTGGAAAAGTAATCAGCTACAATAGTGTATGTGCTCTTTCCAGAAAAACAAATGTATGCTAGCTCAGCCAAGGACTTTAAGGTACCTTTGTGGAAAATAATTTTCCAAAGGCTTAAATTTTTCTCCTTTATTGCACCCCTGTAGCTCTCTATTTAAACCTTAGAGCATTGCTCTAGCAAGTGTTTTTTTCTTGTATGTATGCAAAGGCAAATGAAAATTATATCAGCAATAGTCAAAATATCTGAATTATAAATAGAAGATACTTGTTACCTGCAGCTATGGTGGCAACAGGATCTGGTATTCACTGATCTGTCTCAGATCCAAGTCACTCCTAGTGTTTCCTCCCCTTAGCTTCCTGATCCATTCAGGTGGGATTTAGTGATGTTAATCCTTGTTAATCCTGACTGGTCTCATGCAAGCTCTGTTCCCCTGCAGTCAGAACATGCAGCCCCCTGCTTGGGCAGTGACTGACTTGAGTCAGAACTGACAGAAAAAGCAGTTTTGATTTAACTTATGCAAACTTTGAATCTCCTCCAAATCCATTTTTAAAACAGTCTTTAATAATTTAATTAGTAGAGGCAAACTTTATAAAAGAATTTCTCCCAAATTAATTGTCCTGTAAATGACTTCTATAAATATTGATGTTTTATTTGAAACTGCTCTCATTAGCATAAACAGTGTATTGTCCATCTGTCAAAGGTCACAAAACTCTCAGACCACACAGGTTGAAACCTCAGACCCTTCTGGAAAAATTTCCAGTGCCAAACTTACTGGATTTGTGCACTGAAGTGGCAAAGACATGAATTTTGATGCAGAAATCCTAACACTTGATATATGCCTCTTGTTGCAGTGTGTTGTAGCCTCTCATCCAGCAAGGCTGGCATAAGCAGAGGAAGTTCTGGATTGTCTCTAAAAGTCTATGTGTATTCTTTGGGAAAGGTTTTGGTACCAAAAATATTCTGAGAGGAAGTTGACTGAATGCTTCTAAATGACTGGAAAAATGATAGTGAATCTTTCAATTTTAACATTATTATTACTTATTTTACCTATTTTTTCTAACTTTAAAAGGATTGGTGATATATACTGGTACCTGAAGGGAAGGGAAAATGTGAGAAAAGGAAAACTTAGATGTGACTGAATTGGTGTCTGACCAGATTAAACCCCATCATAAATTTGAAAACTTACATGGTATTTTCTTAACCTTCAAGTTATTTTTCATTATTAAGTTAATTTAGTATCACCATTACTGTCTTCCTAGAAATAAAGCACTGCAGTCTTTTGCTTTGGTGCTGGAGGCTAATCCTGAAGCCAGGGACTATAAAGAAGCGGAAATAGTGAAATGTGGTTTTCAAGTTAACTGGCTGCTTTCCAGCTGTATTAAGCTGAAGTGAAAACTGTGTAGGACACCACTGAGTCTCCCAGCAAGAGAATTCTAATGGAGTCTGAGATTGTGAAGTTTCTGTTCAGGCAGAGCAGAGCAACTTCTAAAAGGTTGTCAAGGATGAAACTTAATTGAGTGCTGCAAGAGAGCAGGAAATAATCATTCAAACTGCCTGACAACTAAATCCTAGAAATAAAAGGCATTAAAGGCCAGATGTCATGCATATAATCATAAAGTATTGAGAAAATTTGTATGGGGTCTAGACCAAGAAGAAAATCTGGATATTGTAACATTTTCTGACTGCATGGTTCTAGTGATCTTGAATGTGAATGGCTCTGGAGTAAGAGCCAGAAAAATGAAACCAAAACCTTAAATCCCCAAATGTCATAAAGGACCATGCTTGGACACACAAAAACCATGAGAACCTAATGTGAGTTTCCAGAGTGATTTTGATACCATGGCAGTAGCTATCAGGTAAACAAATGAATTATGCTGGTACTGCAAGATTTAATGCACAGAAATACAGGACACTGCTACCATTTTTACAGAAGCAAATTAAGTTTATCTCTTGTCATTATAAACATATGCTAGATTTTTCTTACAAAAAAAAAATTGAATGAAAAAAGCAAGTACACAGACTTGTTTCCTAATATCAGATGGGATTTTCTCATCTGTGAAAAATTCAAGAACCACATTCTTTTTTCTTCACTTACTGCTCCAGCTGATTTCCTCCCACATGTCATCAAATCTATTTATGGATTTCATTAGCCCAGCGTCTCTTTCTTTAACAATGTCAGACTCTTTTCTGAGCTAAATAAAAACAAATGAATATTAATGCTTTCTTCTTTTGTTTGGCTCTGCTAACACAGAGCAACAGCAGATGCAAATTTGTTCACTGTGATCGTATTCCTTTGGGCGGTAAAGGACAATATTTTTTCATAGAATTTAATAATAGTAATTTTAAAACACAGGTTAGGTAAGGTGTGTTTCTTGGTGTACATGTGGAACAGTTCTATGTCTGCAAATATCAGAGGATCCTAAACAAAAGCTCTTAACATAATATGCACAAAATTGTGATGCTTCTATACACCAGATGTTAAATCTGCAAGGAATCCTGTTGATAGATAACTGGATGGCAGCCTAGTTCTTTTCCTATACAAGAAACAAAAAGAAAATCCTCAGATAACACTATGTCATGCAATTCCTTAAGGCTTTCTTTTTTTCAAAGCAATATGCAAAATATTGCAATGCATCACAAACATAATTTTGCTTTAGTTAAGGCAGAAAAAAAATCCATCAAACAAGTCAATCACTTCAAGCAAGAAAAACATCTTGCAGTTGTATTCTGTTGTTCAGTAATTTTTAATTAATTTTATTTACAAATGAAAGGACGCCCTTGTTAATTTATGCAGCATTTTCGTTATAATATGGTTTCAAATATGAAGATAGGTTTTATCATTTCTCCTTTTGTAACAAGAGAAGAGGAAAAAACTTGTTGTGCAGAGGTATTATTTTATCCAGCTTTCCCAGTAGATCTAAACCTGAGTTAGTAGGTCATTTAAAGCACTGGGGAGAAGTGAAAGACAAAGCAGAAAGGATCATGTTGTAACTCAGTCATGGAAAAAGGGATCTGTTAAATTTTGTGGTTCATTCTTTTTTATATTTTGATCAGAAGACAAAAACATTGCTCAGTTGAATTGCCCTCCACCTTTCTCCCCAGCCCCATCCTTGAGGACACACCAGGGTGCTCTATTTTCATCTATGCCATTCTATTTTCGTTTATGCCATACTCCTTTGGAGTCCTCTGCTTCTGCCACTTCCTTTTCCATTCTGCCGCAGTAATTCCTGTCTGGTGTGAGCAGGTATTTCATTCCCATGTGTCCAGCCTAGTGTGATTGTTCACAGCCTGATTTAGTCTTTAATGTTTGTCTTCCCCAAAGGAATGTTTCTTTAGGAAATTGACTTGATAGTGGCAAAAATTCTGCCCACAGGTGTAGAAAGCAGATGTTAGGATCAGCTGCAATTATTAACAGTGGTGGAACTTTGGAAAGGTTATACTGAGACTTTTCTGTTTAACATTGTTTTAAGTATCAGGTGGCATTTGTCATAAGTTTATGCTTCAAGCCAGTATACATGTCAGTAAAATTTCTATTTCACTTTGGTTGGGCTTAAATTAATTAATGGCAGCATTAAGCTATAAATATCCGTTACCTTAGTAAACAATCAGAGAATTTCAACTTTTTCTTTTGTCTAATGCTCAACATTTAGTCCATACTTCTACCAGCAGATGAGAACATGGGAGCATTTATTAATCTGTTCCGGAATGAAGTGCAGAGGCTTAATTCAAGGTCTGCACAGATCTACTGCAGGTTTTAGTTTTTGCTGAGGGCTTTTTTTGTCTCACATTACATAATTGCTGAATTTAGATTGAATGACAATTTATTCTGTCATCACTAAGTATATGAAGATAGCTGAAAGAAAAATTTGATGTGTTTCTTATATTTGTTCTTGAATTCAGCCTGGAGTTTATACTACTGGCTCAAAATAAGAGATTTTTGTATTTTTAATAAGCCCATTTATAGGCTTCATAAAGTGCTTATTGAGTGACATATTTGGCAGATTTTAGATTAGTTTTGTTCAGGAAAGCTGAACATTATTTTACACTATTAGATTACTTTAAAAGCATCCTTCCAAGAGAATATATAGCAAGTTCATTCAGTTAGCCTGATTAAAAACATTTGCAGATGTCATTTAAAACTTATAAGTACATAAAAGCCATTTCTTTTTTACCATTTCTGTAGCAGGACCTTTCCTTCTCTTCTGTGTATATGTGCACGTCCATGGCAAACTGCAGGTCTGCAGCAAGACTGTGATTTCCCAGCTGGGCTGGAGTCAGAGCTGACCCCTCACTCCAGGGCAGCAGCCTGGGGTGGCTGCTGGTGCCCCAGAGAGCTCAGTTTCCCAGCCCACAGCTGTAGCTGTAGCTGTTCTGCCTGATCCCTGCTCCCTTCTCTGTCTGCTGATGGAGCCTGGGGGTCCTCTCCCCTGGTGGCTGTCACCATGGGCATTAAGATGTCGTGTCCTGCAGCTCCCGCTGAAGACAGAGCTGATTTCAAAAATATCTGTGTGTAAAAGTGGTAGTAGCAGACCATCTGCTATAGCTGCTTCACCAAGAAAACTACAATCAAACAAGCCATAAATATTTTACTTATTTCAAATAAGAAAATAATTATCTCCACCACGTGAGAAATCAGTACAATTCTTCATCCTTACTAACATGCATGTTAGCAATGAGATCACAGTGAAAATGGGAAATTGGCCCTTGCTATAGAATATGCTTTATTGAAAAGTAACTTGCCTTTAATCTGGGATACAGAAATCTGCACCCAAATGTGTAATCCCTTCCTCTCCATTTCGAGGGAGTTAAGCCTAGCCTTAGATATGGACCACAGATAAATTTTATTTTTTATTGACTTAGGATAACAAATGGTTCCAGCACTCTGTCTCTCATATTCTTCAATCCTTTCTGTTTCTGCCTGCTCATTTGGAAGTGGTGAGTTCCACCAAAGATATATCATTGTATTCCAGGGATGAATTAACTTTCCTCTCACATAATTTAAGATACAGTAAATCATTCATTTTCCTCTGAGAATTTATGCTTGTTTCCTTTATATTTGATTAAAGACTTAGATCTGAGAAGAAATTCTAAGAACCTTTGTGTAAATACTAATTAAGAATCATGGTTATTCAGCTACAGGGTCTTGCCAGAACTCTGGTTTGCTGCAGACAGGAATCTCAGTGTTAGAATTCTTCCTCTAAAGATTTGGCCAAGGCTTCTGCAGCACACCTAATTTCTGGAAGGGTATAGCACTTCTGCATTTGTGAGTCTAAAATTAGAAACAGTAGATTTCAGCGAGATATGTAAATTACTACTTCTGGGAGCTTTCCACCTTTCCAAATTACCTGAGTTTTCAAATACAGACTGAATAATCAACTTAGTCACAATTTTTGAAAATTTAAGTTGTGCTGTACATAAATAGTTGTACTAATAATTTTTAAATTTTTTGTACTTTTTCTCCTTTGGGTTGGTAATTGTACTGTCAGATTTCAAAAAAATATAAGCTTAGCAAAAGCCAGTCATGTTTCTCCCTGAAACATCTCTGAGTGCACTGCTGTCCTGCATTCTAATTCTAAAATGAATATGTTAAAAAGGGAAAGAACACTGGGTAGACACATTTCATTAAATGTCCAATTCTATTCATAGCTGGAGCTGTAGTGGTTCTTCCCTGATCTTTTAATACAGACACTGGTCTCCCAATAATTATAATTGCTTGTTAAACTAACCTGATAGTGCAGTGCTAGCCTATAAAGAGTTGCTTAAACTTGAGATTCAGGTAGCTCTTTCTCATTCCAGGCACCTATTTCATAAAGGCTAATTGAATTATAGAGGTTATTCCATGGTCCTCTAAGAGGAAGAATTTATCAGCCACAAAAAATCTTGCAAAGCAGTAATGCAGCAACATCTCTAGCTGAACTGCCATTTTAGTAATTTGCAACAAATGTCTTTTAGAACTGAAATCATGTGATAAACAACAGAAAACCCTTAAAATATCAATCTTACAATTGGTTTGGAATATTCTCTATTATCTCTGTGAAAGCTTTTCAGACTATGCTGCCATATAGTCATTAATTTTATTTCCTAAATGTTTTTCGTATTCCTTCTCCCCATTAATTTCAAAACAGTTCAACAAATTCAATTTTCCAATCACTTTGGCTGATCTGAATCTGTATCATTCATAATTTTCTTAAAAAACTTCTTCAACCCACAATTCAAGGTGGGTCAAGCACTGACTCTCCTGTGTAGGCTGACTGAAGACCCATAGCCATACTTGTACTGAAATATAGTTAAATGTAAGTTCAAAACTGACTTGTTCAAAAAAGACAAAGAGGCTGCACTAAATCAAAGGAAGGGTAAATTTTTCAACAGCTCACAGTCATTTATCTGGAAAGCTCTACAAAGGCCTTACTGTTGTGCTTGAGCACTTCCCATACCTGAAAAATAAGGGAAAACAGGATTTTGTACAGAAGCTGATGTTGCCACAGGCAATGGTGAAATGAGCAGTCTCTTTGAGGGAAGATGTGGTTTGCAGGTGGCAAAGAGGAGCTGGAGCTCTGCCAGTGTGAGTGCCAGTATGGCATTCAAGTCAACACCATCAACCTCCCAGCCAACTCAAAGTAACACGTGCTGCATACTAATAAACATCATATGGCTTTTCAGTCTGTGGTGGGAAGGGCCAAACCTGCAATTTTTGAAACTGTTTTTTTTTTGTATTGAGATTATTTAATTAATGGAAGATTCCATGTAAAGGCACAGCATGGACAAAAGAAAAAAATTTCAGAATTCCAGCAGTGTCAGAAGTTAAAGTTTGGGTTGGATGGAGGTGAAGTGGCTCATCAGCTTTTGTCAAGAGGAGATTCAGGATAATGGAAATGTCAGCAGAGGGCCCTGGAATGTTTAGATGCGTCTTCTGCCATGTCTTCTGACAGCTGGCAACAGAGTAGTGGAGAAATGCAGGAAAAGGTTAAAATAGCTTGTCAGTAAGATGCTGTCTGTAAGACGGTGTCTTGGTTTGTGCTGCTTCTTATCATTTCTTATTTCAATGCACAGCAGCCAGCAGATTACATAAAATTCCTAAAATAAGATTAAAAATTATATGATTTTAGTGCACTATTATATCTGTCAGCTTCACTTGGTGATGTCAGTAGAGGAGACATAGAAGGAAATCTATGTCTAGAGAGGTTTGATTGTGTTTGTCAGAGAGTCTTTTCTCTTTTTGGATTTTAATTGTCTGATTACAATGTGTTGTCTAGTATAAATATTAACTAGGTACTTGGAAAGGTTTAAATATTTGCCAGAGTGTTATCAATGGGGTCTAGTGTCACAAATGAGTGGTTTAGGTTGCTTAAAGCATCATCATCAAAGCTATTAGCAAAAGCGTGTTTAATAGAAATTTGTGGAAATATAACAGAATGAAGTTTGACAGCACAGTTCACTCTATTACTGTATGGAGGAAGCATGCAAAGGAAATTCAGATGAGAATGTGTTTATAATGATTTTCAGAGACAAGGGAGCACAACAGGGTAAGGACGCAGAGGGGTAGGGACACAAAGGTTGAGGATGCAATCAGATGAGGGAGACCCTCACACTGGGTCATAAGGTTGAGAATAGTCCCCCTTGCTTTCTATGCTCCTGATGGAGCCCAAGCAAGGCTGAGCCCAAACTCAGCCTCCAACTTGGTCAACAGCTTACATCAAAAGCATTTAAGCCCAGAATCAAGGGCTGACCCAATAGGATTTGCTATAAGCACAGCAGTAACTCTAGATCTGAGATGGCAGCATTCCCACCCTGCTTGCTATGGAGTATTTCAGTCAGTTCTCACCTGCACACACACCAGCACAGGGTGTGTATGTGCAGATAGGCAGAGGTACCTGCTGGAATTCCCCTCACAGTCAGTGGATCACTTGTGGTGCCTTTGCCTTTCTCAGCAGACAAGGGGCGAGCCTCCACCACGGGGGTCACAGCTCAGGCCCTTTGGCAGGTTTTGGGGTGGCCCTCGAGTATTGCAAAAGTGACGGCTGGTGAGCTAAGCTGTCCCACATGGGGACATGCTGCCATAGCCCCCTGTGACCCCAGGGAGCCCCGAGGGCCTCACTCAGCACCACTGCTTGTGTGGGTGCAGGGTGATTGGCATTAGCTATCAATGTCCATCCTGGCTGTAACCCAATACAGTAATTATTGGAATTTTTCAAAAGTCCAGTAACCATAGTATTGTTCTCCTTGGGCTATGATTCAGGCAAGTCATGTTCCAAGGCTGCCCAGGGATGACTGCTTATCTCTTGTCCCTTTCCTTGGTTAGGAAACAGAAGTTCCTGCTGCAGGCACTGCTCCTGATAAGCTCCAGGGGAGTTTAATTGCCATGGTGCCCTTAGCCAAGGACAGGCCTAAAGAGGATTCCTGAGATCATAGAGCAGCCCGAGAGAGAAGGATGGGGGGAATGCACCACCACACCCAGTTAGACTAGAAAGGCACAAAACCAGTATTCAAGATGTAATCACAAGTCTCCTTTACCAATCTCTTTAATTAGATATTTTCTAGCTTTCATAGCTGCAATGTGTAATCCAGGTGTAGCAGGCAATGTACAGGAAATTAAAGTAGAATCTTATTGTTGGAAGGAATATGGCAATGTAGATTGCAAATGGGAGATACAAAAAGCAAGGGAACGATAGTAGGAACATATCAGTCCTTCTGCAAGACATCATCTGATAGCTGTTAATCAGAGAAGGAAGTCCTGCTCTGGATTCTTAGGCAGCCTAAATTGAATTGTATAGACTGGGGTGAACAGAAGCGATTTGTATCGACTGAGATCTTGCCCCACAACTTTGAAAACATATTCAATTTTATAGCATGTAAGAAAGCCTTAATTTTTTAGGTTTTTTTCTCAAAGAATATTCTACTGGCTGGATCTGCAGAAAATTAAGTTTGTCCAAGGTTGTCAGCAGCTTGTTAAAAATGTGAAGAGCTTAAAATGACTGTACCTTTAGAGGTACACATTTAAGATGCAGTGTGACTATCTAGCACCTAGCCATGGTCTGTAGCTGTGGAAATATATTTTTGTAGAAAATTTTAGCAAAATTCAAGAAACAGAAGCATTTTTTGCTTTACTTACATGGAGGGAATGGGAATCTTCCAGACTGGAAACCATAACATGTACAGCACGGGAAGAGCACTCAAAATTCAGGCAAGCAGGTTATGACAGGGGAATAGAAACCACAGGAGGATGTGATGATAAAGTTCAGGACACAGCCAGGTCATGGTTGCAGCAGTCCAGACTTAAATATCTTTGGGCAAGATGTTCAGAAATTATCCATTATATATAACTGAATATATTTTCAGTTTTCCTAACTAATAGCAATTTGACACAGCTCTCTAGGCCTTCCTCTGCAGGAATTATCCTGGAGGAAAGAGACTATACAGAAGCTAAAAATTTATACTGGCCAACTTTGGAAGGGTTTGGTATTAAATTCTTACAAACCTTATTTTCCATAGACCCTCTAATGGCAGTAAAAGGAGTCCAGCAGCTGCAGCAGAATTGAACTGTTCCAGAACACATGCCTTATGTTTTTCTAGTAACTTTAATACACTGAGGCGTATCAGTCCAGGTAGAAACCTCTGCTTTCTTAAATAAGCCTATTTGGGTCAATGTGTCAAAGAAATTAATTTATTTTTGGTTGCATTTATTTATTTTGAAAACCTGTTACATATGAAAAAAATTTGAATTGTTGAAATTGAGGTGTGTGTTTATTTGAATCTGAGGTTCTACTGGAATGGATGTTTTTTTTTACTTATTAAAAAATCAAAAATATGAATGCTGAAAACTATTTTAATTCCACTTTTTGGCTGAGCACAAACACAGCTGTATGGAAATTTAGTGTGGTAGTGTACCCACAGCAAATGTAGCCCCACCACAGAACACAACAATATTCTTAATTTTCTTCTAAAACTGAAAATCTACCATTGTCTGGGAAAAAATCTGAGTAATTTCACTTGCATAGTGAGTGATATATTTTTGAAGAAACAGCACTATTGAATTTTGAGCTTCAGTAGCCTTTCATTTCCCATCTGTAATTTCCCATTAAGACAGGATTTTGTACCAATGTATTTCTATAGAACATGACAACAGTTCCTTTTACAGGCACTTATTTTTGTAGTATTTCAAATGTGAAGATCAAAGTGATTAATGGATTCCATTTCACTGTAGAAGTACTAAGAGAATACTTCCTTCGATGACTTCTGTAATCAGGTTTAATTAAAATAGTTTTTTGCACTTCAGAAAATGAGATTCAGATATTTATTTGAACATAACTATAGTCATTTAATTAAATCATTAGCAATCACAGAGATGACATTATTAGTTCAAGCTCACTTAGCGTGTATTTTAGCTTGAGGCAAAGCCATGGGCTGAAATCAAGACAGGCAAATAATTTTTTTTCCATTTCATTAACATAAAACCTTGTGAACTTAGTGTATTATTACTGTAGTCTGAGTTAGAGCAAGCTCTATCAAATTTCACCAGGACTGGAATCCAATGTGCTGGGCCTTGGAGCTTCCTGGCAGAGAGCTCCTGGCAGGCACAGCTTGTAGTTTAAGTGGACAATAGAAATAAAGTGTATAAAGGAGAACAGCTGCAGCTCCCAAACCTGGTCACAGCATAGCTTCAGATGATCAGGTATTATGCAGGAGCTGATGTGGCCTCCACCAATTCCACTGGAGTTGGGAACCCTCCCTCTTAACTGCAAATCAACAGTTTTACAGCTGTTTGTTTTTCCTCTGCCTGTATTTTGTTAAACTCAAATATTTGGCGTTATTACTAATGTGAAAAACTTGAGAGTGAGCTTCTGTTAATACAAAATTGTTGCTTTGTCATCTTCCCTTTATTCTGTGTTTTTATGCCGCTGAAATACTCACTGGATTCTTCTGGTATTTCCCTTGGTTTTGGTGCAACAACACATAAAAAAACGTGGGGATGAATTGGATGCAAATGTTGCTTCTAATGAGGAGTAGAAACCTTATTTCCAGGAAATGAGCAGAAGAGAAAAGAAGATCTTTTAGTGAAAGACACTCTAGAGAGACAAAATTGTCTCCAGTAGGGCCTTTCAGGACTATTGTACAGAGACTGATGCCTCACAGTGTCTCAGTTCAGAGCCCCAGACAGAACCAAGGCCACGTGTTCCTGCTGGGCGCTCAAAATCTGCTAAACAAATGGTTATTAGGGTATAGAAGAGCTCCTAGAGGAGATGCAATTTTTGTATTGCAACAGTCCAGTCCTAATTAGTGTTACAAAATGTGCTGTCTTTGAGGTGGGCAAGCACACAAAGACATCTGAGAGACAGGGATGGGAGCCAAAAGCCAAATTGCAAAGTATTAGTGGGCTAGTGTGGGAATTGTACTAAGAGGGTTTTCCTAAAAGCTGTCAAGACCCATAGGGAGAAGTGGGATGCTGCACTGTGGAGGTCTTGGACATGAGTGTAATATACTGACAGTTTCAGTTCTCTCATTTGCAATTTATGAATAGATGAAAAGAGCAACTAAAAACAAAATAAAAGTGCAATTGCCTTTTTCAGTCTTCATTAGCATTCTTTTCTTGAACAGATGGGCCCTTGCTAGATATTCTTATGTTAAGTTTTGTTCTGTTCTGGGCAATATTATGTTATTAAATTATTTAATAAACTTAAATTTCTAGAGACAGTATCTGAATTGTCATGAACTAAAGGCTTAGAGCTGGGAGAAAAACATCTTCCTGTCAGCTTAAAAATCACCTGAAATTTATGTTGTTTCTGAAACCAAGGACAACTCTGGAAAAATCTTCACTGGTTTACAGACCACAACTGTTTTGAGATCATCACCCTTATTTCCTTATCACTTTAAAATTCAGGTCATGTTTTCAAGGTGGTTGCTGAGATCTACAGACAGGGAACATGTCTGCAAACTCTACACCATCTTCACTCTCTTCAGGTGCATTACTGATGCTTTTTATATTTTGCTGTTTGATTGATTTGTAAGAAGGAAGGAAATTCAAGGATTGAGATAAATCAGCGGTAAAATTAAACTCTTTTTCCCCACCATGTTTTCTTTTGTTTGGCCTGATTGTAGCTATTCACATTTTTGAGATGATGAAAATTTGTTCATTTTGTCATACCAGGTCTAACTTTTAAATAAGTAGTTAGAGGTCTGAAAATTTGTGGGAAATCAAAACTACATTTTGGTAAATATTTTCTTTAAGAAAAGGAAATGGGAATGCTAAGACATTAGCCTTAATATTTCATTCTGGAGCTGACAAAAGATTTGATTTTAATATTTGAGATGTCATTTAAATGTGTGATTTAAGTAATATCAGTAGGTAAATGAGGCTCTAAATTTATAAGTAAGACATCTAATTTTGAGTTAAATTAACTATTTTAACTTCCTTTTATTGGACTGCAAAATAATATTGATTTCTAAAATGTTTAATATTAAATCAAATTTCTTTCAGAGGTTTTTTTCTTTCAGCTGTCAAGGCAAAAGATAATTTTCTATCAGAAAGCAGGGAGATGTAATAACCATAGACCTGCTGCTGTTGGCAAGGCAGGATGAGAAATAAAAAATGTGCCAGTACCTGGGTAAGAAGCTATCTGTGATTGAAAGGCTTCGGCATCTTCTTTTGCTTTGTTTTGCTTAAAGGCATCTCTGATTTATTTCAGTGTTCCAGAGTCCAAACACTGTAATGTAATATTTAAATTGCTGTTCTACTTCTCCTCAAGCTTGATTTGAAATATGTATTTGTAGGGAGGCCTGAGGTTTGCAAGAGGAAAACAACAACAGGGAATCCTTGGCCATCTAAAGATTGGGTCTTTGGGATCTCTGAACTGTCTGGTTCTTGAGGGAGAGCCCCTCACTCCAGAGGAGCTCAGTGCAGTGGTTTAGATTACACTGATCCTGCCTGGGACAGAGAAGGGATTTGGTGCCAGACAAAGGAGCATCTGTTGATCTTTTTGAACCTGGAGAGAGCCTGCTGCAGTAAGTTCTAGTTCATCCCGTAAATGCACACAAAGCTGCATCTACATGGCAGGAGTGTAGCTTAATTAGCTGCCACCGTTTTTTCTGTTTTCTCTACACACAAAGAAATTCACAGGAATGCAGGCAAAGGAAAGAGAGCCCTTGGTTTGGCTCAGCAAACTTGAGCTCCAGCTGTAGGAACTTGTTCCATGTGTAAGGCAAAGGTCTTCTGTGTCTCAGGCTGTACTTTACCAGCTCTGAAAGCAGCTACAGGGATATTGCTGCGCTCTGCAGAGCACCTGGCACATTCCAACAGTGGGCATCCAAGGCAGGTGTTGCTGTTAGTGGGAGCAAACTTCCAGAGCAAATGGAGTGAACTGCTGGAGCTCCAAATGATTCTGGGAGCTAAAAGGGAAATGTGGTTCACTGTTTTTCACTCCCTTCTTCCTACCTGGTATTTTAATGCCAAATATCTGGCTTATGTTTCTGGAACCCTCCTTCTGACCTACACTGTTGTGAATCTGACTGTGTTCTTCCCTTTTCTGCCTGCCAGCATGCAGGATTTCCTCTGGAGTTACTGCCCTCTGTCTCTCTGAGAGGTCTGTGGCCAGGACAGGCCCCCTGACAAAGCTGTCTTCCTTCTAACATTAATTTCATGTATTCATAAACATCAATGAATGTAAGTCTCTCAAGGATCTATGTAGGTACTGAGGAGCCTTTGAGGAATTACCATGGCCTCTACTGGCCACAAAATTGTTCTCAGCATGATGCTGTGGGAGAGCTGTTTATATTCTGCATGAAAGGTCTTTTCTGCTGGAAATCTGGTATTGGCTGCCAATAAATAAGACAGAAATCAGGAATTCCCAGACTGTTTCTGCCATGTTACAAATCTGGCCTCTTCAGCTGTATTCTTGGCATTCTTCCTTACCATAAAAAGTGTGTGAACATCTTGTCATACTCACCATACCAGGACTTTGAGACCCATACTGGAATATTCATCAAGGGAAACAATGTAATTTGAAAATATGCAAAATCTTGAACAAAGCATTTGTTTTTGAAAGAGATGGAATAATTTTTTTTGATCTCTTATAGCAATTTTTAAAATCTTTTTATTTTTTGCCCTTCTTAATTAAAGGGAGTGGGTTTTTGTAGCTTTACATTGTATTCAAATTACCCTGTGGACTGGGGACAATTTTATTCTTAGTTTGAAATGTTGTGTATGGAGCATTCACAATGAAATCATGTTAACAAGTATAGCTTTGTTAAAGACTTATATAAAATAAAAGAGAAGCTAGCTGATCCTTCTCTACCTACCTTAAGTCCAGAAAAATATTGCAGATACTGCTATGGTAACCAGAACTGAGCATTGTACCAAGACTAAATTCATACTGCTCCTCTATTTTCTTTACCTTGTTTGTGGTTATTGAGTTTCAAGAATGTAAATATTTCAGATGAGAACCTCCTAGCCAAGCTAACTCTTTGGTTAAAAAAAATATTAAATACTGTAAAAATTTTTCGAGGAAGTGAAACTGACACCTTTAACATGTTCTTTTGAAATGAAGTTTTCTGCCTTGGTTTTCCTGCTCACAACTCTCTCTTTCTTTGTAGTCCTCTTTGGCTCGGTGAATATTTAATTATCTACCCAAAATGAAACAGTTCCAGCAGGAAAGAGGCAGACTCTATAAAGTCTACTGTTAATATTATAGCTTCCTTTTACAAAAAATACAATGAACTTAGAATTCTGGTAACCAGATGTGCTTTACCATGACTCACAAAGGTCTGATATTTCCCTCTTGAATGCATTTTCTGTCTCTGCAAACTTTCACCACTATAAACCTTCCTCAGAGGAGAGTAGTTTTTGCCCTGTTCCTGTATGGAAATGAACCATTTAATCTGACCTTGAACTTAATTGTGTTCTGCTGCCAAGTACTGCACCATGGACACAAGATCCTCTATATGCTAAGGGAAACTGTGTAAATTCACAGTCAGCACACTGACACAAATAGAAAGGGATATGAACCTTCCTTTCCTATGTTCCTCCCCTCTAGGATAGTATTTCAAGGTGAAAATTCTAGTTTTGGAGAGCTTGTATTTTCCAGAGGAAAAATGTCCAATCAGAAACAGAAATTACACTTCAGTTCTCACAGCAGTTAGCACAGAAAGCCTAAGGCAAGTGTTTTCTGGGTTTAAAAGAGAGTGGTTAGATATTTCCCTCAAGATATATTTACTTGCTAGGTTACTTTTGTGGGTAGAAACCTTTCCTTACTGGTGCTTTCCAGGCAACCACTATTCTAAACCTCTTTGGACAAAAGCATATACCTTTTTCTATAGAAGCTAATGAAGCTTCCAGAGAAGTATGTTATTTTGGAGGGATTTTATATTCTCTGCTCTGGATGTCCAGGCTCTTTTCCAACTCTTGTTATACACAATTGAAATAACTCCAAGTAGAGGACAGTAATACATCTCCTCCTGTCTAAATGTAGCTGCCTTATTTAAAGGGTTTGTTCCTCATGTTCCCCATGTTGCCTCAGTATTTATTTAGCACAGAGTGTCCCCTGGCCAGTGTTGTCCTCTGCCAAACCCATAACCAGAAAACAGAAGGTATTAACTTCAGATTCTCAACTTTCTTACTAAGGATCCAGCTTGAGCAACTGAGGTTGGTCTGTGCAAATACATTGCAGTTATGGGCCTCCTGTTGCTCCACAGAACTGCCCCTATTCAGTCCCAGAACATGCAGGAGGGGAATGCACCAGCCCCCTGCCCATTTTGGTGGCCCTCCACAGAGTTCACTTCATCTCATCACTCTCAACTGTTCAGTTTGCTGTGCTGGCACCCTAAACAGGCAGTCAGCTGCAGGTACCAGGTGTAGCTCACTGTGGTGTGTGTGCCCTCCATGCTGCAGCACAAATGTGCATTAATATTTCCATTCTGGCATTGGAAGCTGAGGCCTGGATCTGACAGTGGCAGGGGCATTGACCAACCACCAAAGGGAACAGAGGGCACACAGGTGCAGTGCATGAACCATGAGGGGATAAAAGGCTGGGCTAAAGGGCAAGGAGGGCAGATGCTTGCAGCCTTCTGAAGGGACATGGTTTTACTCTGTGGGGGCAGAAACCTGAGGTCTTCTGATGTTGTAAGGTGTTACTCTGCAAATGTTTAAAGGTTTCTGAAATTGTGTGGCAACACTCTGTGTATCATGGCCATCTCCACTGCAGCATGTACTGTGACAGCTTCTCTGGACACCATTTGTTCCTTAGGACAGGGGAACCACCAAGGTTACTATCTGTGATGTTAGCCAGAGTGTCCAAAGTTTGAGAGTGCAGAAGCATGAGTCACTAAGTCATAGTCCTCTGCAACTGGAACAACTGGCTACTGGCTTCATTGGTAGCACAACAGCACAGAGATTGTGGGTTTGGTGTAGGATATGATGTAGACAAAGAAGACATTGAGAAAAGGAAGATGTTGTTATCAGTACCAGCACAGTTATGTGATGTTTATTTTTTCAGGTAGCCTGCTGATTAGTTGATTAGCTAAAAATAGAAAGAGAAGTGGAAGTTTTATTACCTGAAACTTCTTTGTATGGAGAAGCATCCTTTGACCAGTTGCACAGGGTCATTTCTGGCAATGGCATTGCTTTCAGTTTGCAAGAAATCTCTGTTACTCATTGAAGTGTGATACTTTGGAAAGGGAGTAACTCAATACCTTTAGAGAAAGGGTAACATTCTATGAATATTTCTGTTGTGGAATACAAATGAAGGTTTACAGCTGGTCATTCAGTAAAGCTTATTAGAGTGAGCTTCATTAGCTCTTTTGTATGATTTTGCTAAAGGCTAAGCAGCATTCTTCATGTCTTTGTTACTTTTTGCGCATGCTTGTACATAGGCTAAATATAGGAACCTAGAGAGATGGAACTGGTTACAGAAGACACAGCTGTGGAGTTATTATTTACAATCAAATTAGAGAAAAAGAACAATTGAAGGGAACAGAGACCCCACTAATAACTGCTGGGAGCCTTGATTGAAGTACTCTTTTTTTCTTATATCCAAATGTATCATCAAGAGACAAACAATTCTGTGGTGGTTTTATTATTGCAGTACTAGACTGTGTTGTTTTTACTTTGCCAAAATTTACTTTTTGTACAACTACTGTATCATATTAATCTGTTGCTTTGATTTTTCGTATTTTCTTTCTCCCATAAATTGCTGGTTTCATTGTAGTGTTCTATAGAGAAAAACATCTAAAGACAGCATTTCCCTTCCTGAATCCAAACCAAACTGCAGAGCTAGTACCACAGAAATGAAACTTCCCTTTTCCAAATCAGTGATGTCAATCCATCATGTCACTGACAGATGATGAGGCTCCAAGACTAACGCTGGCATCCTAAGAAAACACAAGTTCTGGCTGCATGGTAATTTAAAGCCCACCTTCTTAAGGTTCAAGTCTGTTCAGCGAAATTCTCCCACATATCTCCCAAGACATCGCTGTGTTGGCTTCAGTCACATTTTGTGACAGCAGAGTCCTGTGATGCTCCTGCCCTTTGAACACCCTCGTCCCAGGCTGTACTTAACACTCTGCTGCAACCTACTGATGCTCCGAGGAACTACAGATCGGGCAATCCCTCCTCAGCCCCACCCAAGCTGAAGGTTTTAAATAATTTCAACAGTCCATTTTCAGCACTCGTGGCATCATTGTTTGGAGGGGAATGCTCTTCTATTTTGGCGTTTCTATATTGGAGAGTTTCCTGAAATGCAAACTTAAAATGAGTTGCTGGTTCTGAAAATGGCTGTCAAGTTTGATGAGCACAGCAGGATGAACAGATTGTAGAGTCACTAACATGAGGAATTTTTTCCTTCTCACTGCTAAATTCTTTCTAGAACTTCAGTAATTTTTCTGAGTTTATGCAGAACGATTAATGAAGTCAGCTTTGATAACAGTTAGTAAGCACTCAGTGTGCAGGAGCAACTTGCTCTATTAAGCTACTGAGAATGATAATATGTATAGAAGGTAGCAGAGTTTTTTCTCTAAGATGCCTCAAATCAAGATGCTGGGATTTTTCCTTGTTCTAGCATGGCAATTACTATGTGCCCTATTAGTGTTTTGTCTTCATAAGCTTGCAGAGATAATCTGGAATTCTCAAAGGCACAAACTAGCTGCTAAGTCCTGATAATTTTAGTAGAAATGGGGAGCCCAGCACTGAGCTGGCATGAGAGACAAGAAGATCATTCCTCTGGTTTTGCAGCTGAAGTGTTGGTTGTTTAAGTATATGCTGGTTTTAGGAAAAGACTAACAAGCCAGATTTCTGGCCAAGATCTACCAGAGATACCTTTACAAAGATGATAGATGGGTGAGGAAATATCCAAATTCTACTTTCAAATTCTATTATCTGATAGGTGGTGATGGGAGATAGAGCTTATGATTCTAAGAAAAATGAGTAGAAAGAAAGATGACTAAATAAGTGGAGAAGGTAACTATGGACACCACAGTAGCTGTACTTTATGGTGTGCTTTGGGATGACCTTCAGGAGCAGCAGTGCCCTGTGTCCTTCTTTGCAAACTGTCAAAGAACATGGCTCACAGTCTCCCAGAAGCTGTCCTAGTGTACTTCTTTAAGATTTTTAGCATTTAAAACAGTTCCCAAATTACACACTATCAAAATTATTTCAGAGCATGACATGCTTTCTATTCCAGTGTACTTGAAGAGGAGCTGAGGGGAAAAATAACTTGCATAAAAAAACCTGGAAAGAAAAGTGTTGCTCTCATGTTCTGATTTCACCAACCTACTGAGCCACCTTCAGGTTCAAGCCCCACACCTCAAGAGGGAGCTCATAAGTACTCTACTGGCTTACTTTGTCCTTCACATTTGGCCTAAAAATATTTCTCACTTTAGGGCCACACATCACTAATCTTAATTGTAGTTCTTTTCCCCATGTCTAATTTTCACTAATGTTAAATCCACCACAGTGCTATTGAGTAATCCTGCCATTGTGTGAAGAGCTTTGGAATAGCAGAGCCTGATCTGGAGCTGATTTATGTTCCTACACAGAATAAGTCAGAGAATGAGAACATATTTCTGTAGTTCTTACACAAAAGAAACAAGGGAGAAGCATTTTGCAGTTTAGTCTGAAAGGACAGTTCAGCAGACAGAGGACATGGGCACTTCCTCGCAGTGATCCTTACCTGCACTGCTTTTCCCTGACTCAGGTGCGTCACAGATGAGGGTGTCAGCATTTCATACAGTCCCACCTCAGCAGCTCAAGAGCTGCTGCTGGCACCCTGTGACTTCCCAGTCACCTGGCATGGCCCAGGCCTTGCTGCCAGCCCAGCAGTGACTCCCCAGGGAGAGCCTGGTGTGACAGATTTGCTGTAATGGGGGTTTGGCTCAGCCCATACACTGACCTCTCTCAAGATACATCACACAACCTTATTCCATTTCTGAACTGCCTTCAAGGGGCCAAAGCCAGCAGCCTGTAGCTGTCTGAGGGGTTGTGTTAAGCCTGTCTGGCATTGTTAGAAGTGTAGAAAGCAGATAAATTGTACAGAAACACGGAGGAAGTGGTTCAAGGACCATGTGCTCCAAGGGGAGTGCCCATGTAACAAGAGCTGCAGAATTGCTGTGGGTCTGGAAGGCAGCCAAGGCGTGGCAGGACATGCTTGAATTGTCCTGTTCTTCCCTCATTACTTCCATGCTCTGCCACCTGCTTCTGTCTGAGCCTGAGCTGTTCTCTGCTAGTTTTTGTTCCAATAACCAAACAGAGCAAAAAAATTATTTCCCTCTTTGGACCTCCAGGTGTCTATTCTGCACAGAATGGTCTGGGGGATGAAAAGCTCCTGAAGGAAAACAATCTGGGAGCAGAAGTTCATTAGGCTGTGAATGGCTTGGGTAAGGACACCTAGGAGAGAGTTATGAAATACTGTATTAGTTCTGGGGAGTGGGAACCTCTCCATGATATTCTCTAAAGGAAAGATGATGCTTTAATTTAACACTGGCAGAAGAAGATGGATTATCTGAATACTTGGAGGAAATTGTGTGAGGAGCTGAGTTAAGAGCTATTAATCAACAAGGACTGCTAAATTGAAACAAATGCAATCCAATATACTTCAGACTGTCCTGGGCATCAGAACACTTACACAGATTGGGATCACAAGAAAATAATTTATGCTGGGGAAGTTTCAACCCAGGAGGAAATTATAAGCATATGTTTTGGGGCAGCTGTAACCTAGAGCATTGTGGAATATGATTCTTAGTAATTAATATTGCAAAAGCAAGGACACCAGCATCTGAAGTGCTACCTATAGTATATTAGCAAATTACTCTTAGTAATAGGAGTACTCCTAGATAACAGAGGAGTTCCAGCCTTATGCTGGCAAATTAGTTATTGGATCAGAGAGAGTGTCCTGCTGATTAGACAAAGTGGCTGAATAGAAATAGAATAGACAATGCATTATATAGATGGAAAAATACATTAGAAGAATGTTAAACATATGGAAAACATTTAAGACTCTGAAGGGGGAAAATGGCTGGATCAAAACTGAAGAAAGAAATGTACTCTGTGAAACACAGGGTTTTTGAAGCTGAAGAAAAACCTTAAAGATTGTAGTTTATGCTTTTGTTCTTCCTTTCTTCACTTCCTTATAAAATGCCTGCTCTTATGGGAATGCACAGGTCCCAGCCAGGAACAGAGCAGTGCCAGCCCACAGTTGCAGTCTCTCCCTCCCCATTTCTGAAGCAGTGGGACTTCTCTTTCCCTCCCTGTGCCACCCTGCCCCCAGCTCCCCTTTCCCAGTCAGTGTGATTTGCATGTTTTGCTAGCGCCATTATGACAGTACTTTGACTTCTACTTGAGCTGAGAGAGGGGTTGAATTTAAGTTTGGAAGAAAGTAGAACTTTAAGTCTGATAGAAAAGAATGCCTACAAATGGTTCATGTGAGGCAAAATGTCCTCAAAATGCAGACCTTGTGGGTAGACTGTTGGTGATGGCTTACACTTCCATGAAGAACATGCAGAAAATCTGGCACAGAAGATCATGCAGGCCACAACTCTAGATGGGTGTTCTAATGTTTTCCTTTCTGAAAAAGCAGTTGTGATACTGCAGACCACTATTTCTTTCCCACTTTATCTCTTGAAAACAGCAGCTCAAGTAGTTTAAAATCTCTGTGTGTTTGGGGGCTGCTCTGAGCTGGTGGCTTTCCTGGAGTCTCCTAACCATCAGCTGAACACTGCAGCAATTTAAAACTGAATTTGCTGCCCAGCATGAAGCCAGGTGGAATTTGGGTGATTTAGGTGCAAAGCTGTGCTCCTGCAAGCCCCACCAAACTGCTGCCACATCACCTGAGCAACACAGTTTGGTAATGGGTCTGGAAATAAGCTGCTCAGAGCACATGGGGTGCATAGGAGGAGGCTCAGTTGTGGCTGTTTGTTTCAATACACATTTCCTAAGCAAAAGGTGTTCAGGAATTCCTTGCTCTAATTTGTCCTCTTTAAACCATTTTGGTATTTTGAGTTGGGGTTGGATGTGTAGAAAATAGTGGATTGGAAAAGTGTTTCCCTTTTTTGAGAGATTTCAAAGCCATGTTTCCCCTTCCTTTGGCCATGGTGTCAGCAGCAGAAACTGCTCTGTGCCTGGCTGAAGCAATACCTTTGTACAAAACCAGTTCAGCTCTCTGGAAATACACAGAGAAAACAGACATCAAAAAGAATGAAAGTGTCTTTGCATTTTGGCATTATGTAAGAATGCTGAAGTTGTGTATGTCAAATAGTACAGCTACTTTTTAAACTGGATTTCTCATCTAGTCCAAAGTAATTCACTGTTGTTTTTGCAATAAAAATCCATGCCAGGGCTGAAACCCCAAAGTTTTCTGCCTTCAAGTCTTCCCTTAGTACCTGAAAGTACTGTATTCTGATATTGACCTATTGATTCTGATTTTGGCAAGGAATTTCCTGCTTCCCTTTTCATCTAAATCTATGTTAAGAGGAGACGCATTTGTTTTTTACCGTGTTAATGTTCTTTTCTCACTTAAATACTGGTGTTTCTCTTGCTTGACTGTGCATGTGACTTTTGTGTTTATGTCTATGTAGCTTCATAACTTCAGAGAAAGTTTGAAAACATGAGATGAAAAGCTGAGAAGGTCATTTGTTATATCCATAGGTTGGGCAACAAGTTTAAATATGATAATAAATAATAAGAGGGTTAAATATAGACTAAATGTAAGTCAGTTCTAATTGTAAACAAGAAAAGACTGGGAGGAAGTTGGCTACTGTACTAATAGCTGATATTTCACATAAAACTAGACATGTCACAGACATGTGAAGATGATATCAACAGGACTAATTTACCCAATTATATGCTGAGTGGAATGAGAAATAAAGAATTGCAGAACACTCCAAATTCGAACCAGTCTGAGTTTTTCCTTCTGATTTTAAACAGAAGAGTTGTAAAATTTTAAATGTATGGTACTTCTATTTGAAAAGCTTTCACTGAGAAATGCTCTTAAACTTTTATGTATTTATATACCAAACTTATTTTATTTGTGTACTCCTTTAATCTCCAATATTCTTGTTGCCTGCAGGACAGCTCTTGAGTGTTGCTGTCCTATATACACACAAAGACAATGTGTGTGGGAGGGGGTTATATTTTTACACAGACTTAAAATCCCTGATCTCCAGGAGTCAAGTACAGGAATAGATAAATGTTGCATCATTGGAACATTCTAGGTAATTGTTTCAGAGTACAACATAAAAAAATGTCACTGACTGACTCCATAGTCAGATTTAATACCATTCAAAGTTGAAATACTTGACTGCTACTTCATTAAAAATTCAAAATTTTGAAGACTTTGACTCTGCTAGTTTCCTGCTTCTGTCTAAACTTGTACCAGTGTCCCAAGTCATCATATTCTGGCTTCTTGAAATCCCCCCCAGTGTCTCACTTTAGTAAGTATTAAGTACCAGTGCACAAAATTAATGCTTTAGCCCCTTTTAGGATTCACAGTCTGCATCTTTCTGACTTACTCATCTGCAAGGCACAGGCTGATACATTCCAGGTCTGCCTGACAGATTGGGGCAGGGATGTTGTGGGGAACATCCCACTGCAATGGAAAGAAATAGCATGCATGCCTTATCCAGCAGCTCCATGGCTAGGGCACAAATCTGAAATGCTGGAAATCCCAGATCAGCTTTCTATTTAGGTGAGTTAATCTGAATCCCTCTCTCCCAGGATAAAGCCCTAATAAACGTCTGTAGGGTTGAGGTATTCAGCCTTCAGCCCAGAGTGTCTACAGTGCAGAAGGACATCACAGACACTCTACAGCACCTTTCCAGTTTTCCTGAGGATTTTTCAGTCCCTTATCACTGTGTGACTGTGTGTCTGTCTCTTAAAAGCAGCAGGGTGCTGGAGTTATGCTTGGACATGGCTGCAGGCTGCTCAGAGCACATGGGAAAGCTGGAAGTGAATGGCCTCACATCTCTCCATTTCCCTGCTGCAATAACAAGCTGGAATACTGTTGCCTTTTAGGTGCAGGCAGCAATCAAATAAAGATTGAGAAAGAGAGGGCATGAAAGACTTGAGGCACTGGCAGTTAGCCAGAAGAGGAGAGGCATGTATATCTGTGGGGCATTTGCATCTTGTTTATTCTCTGTGCACTCTGTAGCCCAAATTGCCTTAGCAATAGCTATGTCAAAGCATTTGCATTCAGGCAGTAAAATTTTCTTCTTTGACAGACCAGCTGACCTTCCAGAGCAGGGTTGTGCTATATCAGATACGTGGCACACTGAGAACACATTCTCACGTGACATTCTCAAAAACAGACTAAGGCAGCAGAATCTAGATGAAATCATCATTAGCTGAGTACACGACCAGCTGAAAACTGTCCAAAGGTCGGGTGTCAATTGGTTTGCTAAAACAGAAGGAAAATTCAAGAGAAAGCTGTCCTCAGCTAAATTGCAATGTATCTCTTGGCTACTGACATAAGAGTAGAAAAAAGATGGTCTATTAACATTTCTAGATGAAGCTGTGCAGGGAAGGGCTGCAGTCCTTTGATGTAGATAACCAGATTATTCAGACATTTAATAAATGGTCTGAAATTCACCACTTGACATTCAGTCCAGGTCCAAAAAATTGCATTTCAGAGAAATTGGGTACTCAAATATGAAACAGGAAGATGCAGGAGTGTCTGGCACCTCAATGGGAGTATGAAGATGGTGATGTTACTGCGACTGCAGATCTCTCAGTGATGAGAAAAATGAGAGAGTTTAGTCCAGGAAGAAAAGAAGGCAAAGGGTGTGTGGAGGGAAGAGACCTAACACCAAGCCTTGAGGATATCCTTGGCCCTGCCTCCAAAAAAAGATGTAAACTCTTATGTCCCCTATGCCCTTACATGTCTTTTCTACATAAAGGCTTCCTTACCTAATCTGAGGTAAATTGAGGTGAAAAGAGAGAATGTAAAATGGAATAAATAATGACAAGTGAATTAGGCTTTTAGGATTAATGGATTAATAATATTCTTGTTTAATCATCTAATTGTAATTGTCACTATAGGTGGGAAACCATTTAGAGGGACAGAGCTTATCTTCCACCTGTGACTAATCAGCTGGCAGAAACTCAAGTGACACCCCCCAGGTGAAATCTGGGTAGGGATACAGCTTTTAAAAGGAATTTACACTGTGCATCTATGGGGAGGGAATGACTGTAATACCCCCATTTTTGTTTATGGCATGTGTTATGTCTGATTTGCATGCATCATTGCACTTCTGGGTAAATGTAAGGCACTGAGAAGGTGGGCCCAGAAATTTTAAATTGTTGGGGTCCACATAAAACAACATTTAAGGACACAGTCAGGGACTCCCTTCATGTTAAACTGGGAATTCAGGGAACTATAACTATTAATGTGCCACTAGTCATAAATAAATATTAAATAGTCATAAAAGCATGATGATGTTAGCCCCTGATGTTTTTGTTATTACCCCTCAAAGGAGCTAGTAAGTATTATAGGTTTCTGGCTGAGCAGGGAAGAAATGTCTTATTCCAAAGTTGAAGAGATGGCCTTAAGGAAGATGGAGAAACTCAGAAAGCAGAGCAGTAGTCTGTGGTGGACCCAGAGCTGCAGCCAAAGTCACCTGGACAGTTTATCATGTAGGCCGATGCTGAGGCTAGAGACTGATTTTTAGGTCTTGATATCTGGCTACTGAGCCCACTGCTGTAGGAGAAATACACACACAGTAAATGCCTTTGTGAATCTGCAGTATCAAGTCCCAGGCAGTGCACTAATGCAGCCTGTAATACTTCCATTTTCAGTTATCTTTTATGTGGGACACATTTCAATTTGCATCTTTTTTCAGCTTTCTGAATGTAGTTTTTTTTTAAGAACCATTGCTTATGAAAATGGCACCTGCTCTGAGCTCTACATGCTGCTTGTAGTGCCAAAGTATTTCCAGTTTTCCTGTCCCACCAACTCTCCAAATGTGGGTAGAAGAATTTCTGTTTGCTTGTCTCTGATCCACCCATGAGTCATTCCCAGTATTTTATTGTCTTATAAACTAATGAGGGACAGTGGTTCTGTAGTGGAACCTCATTTGGATCTGGAGGCTACAGGGACCTGTCACATAACAGTTGCAGTGAGTAAGATTAAAATACCAGGTGGTTTACTATCGTGGCATGTTGAAGGCAAAGGTGGGCCAAGAATATTCTACATGACTGTTTCCACTATAGGAGTAACAGGGAGGGAAGGCTTTCTTTTAAACTTCATTTTCTGCACCTGGGGAAATGAGCAGCTCTGTGTTCCACTGCACAGATGGTAACATAAATGGTATCATATAGAAAAAAGGAGGTGGTAATTGCTGTAAAAATCTTCCCTTACATTCAATATATGCATCTTTCCCCTCTGCTACATTAATTAATCCATGGAAGCTGAGTGAGAATACTTGTGTACACTTCAGGAGAGTGTATTTCCCTCATGTTAAATATGTACTTCGGTAGTAAGTTACTTGGGGGTCCCTCTTGCTTATGAAGGAGAGAATGTCAGAGTCCAGTAAAATTAGTGGATTTAGTCCCATGAACTTTAATGAGATTTGGTCAGTCTCAATAACATGATGTATGGTTACTATCAAGTAAAAGCCAGAATCTGATAACAGCTTCAGAGTACAGTTGCAGGCCAGTTTTTAACACTCTTCTCTAGTTACATTAGGTATATAGAGTTACCCTAAGCAGAGTAACTTATTATTCCATCTTGTTGAATGTGTTTATTTATGAGTACAGAAAGAGAGATGTCTTAGCACCTGTTATTGTTACAGACAGAGGGGCAGAATTATTTTACATTGACTGATGTTGGCAGATTTTCAGTTGGTCTCCATGGGTAGATCTCTCCATTGGATGTTATGTAGCTGTGGTGCCCATCTGTGCTCTCATTTAAGAACAAATCACTTTCTAATAGTTTATTAGTATTTTTGTA
>WBNQ01054961.1:0-26494 GCA_013401375.1 Spizella passerina | reverse complement strand
AGGTAAGGGAAGCACTGGTGGTAAAAGTAGGTTTTCGATACTTAAAGCAAAGCTGTTTACCTGGCAGGCTGTCTATAACAAAATGCTGAACTAAAACTGAGTGGTAGAATGAATAAAATATTGAATGGATGGCAGCTGAATGAGGACTCTATGGCTGCAGGACAGGATAAGTACAAAGACTTGCAAGGAGAGGTATAAACTTTTCTTGGATGCAACTATTCAAACAAGCCAAGTCTTTGTGATAATTTTTTATATTATATTGTGTGGGTTTTGTGTGAAATACATACTTATTAAAATGATAAATTATACTTTTTCTAGTACTGTAGACTTTAATTCTTCACTATGATATGTGAAAATCCCACATGATTTTAAATGCTGCACAGTTAAAANCTAGTACTGCCTGCCAGCTGGTATTTTGCATTATAAAAGACATATATATAAAAAAATAATCTGAAAAACTCTAGGGAAGAGTCTTAAACAAACAAGCCCATCTGGCTGTTTAGTGAATTAATATGTATTTTAGGTGGGAGTGATACCAGTGAGTGTTGTTAAGGTTGTCCAGCATTTCTTATAGTAACACTCTAGCTTTTATTGCTTATCATTTTGCTGTATCTTAATTGCTTGGGCTGAAACATTTTATGCAGGGACATCTTCCTTGGACTGAATTAATTTGTGAAAATTGCAGCCAAAATAGTTTAGATATTTCCATAGAGGAATCTAGGAGAAATAATCAGTTTTGCCTGCATTAGAAATGGGTCATCTCCTCTTCTTTGGAAGACTTGTATTTATGTGCTTAGGAGCAGATACTCCAAAGAGAAAAGAAATTGTCTTTCTGTTGTATCCATCTCTCAGAACTTCTATAATAAGACAGCCCATAAACCTTTGAATAAACACAATTTTTGTGTGGTCTGCAGCAGCTAGATATAAACAGCCAAGTTCCTCTGACATGGTGAATGTACTGGATGTTTTCAAGTCTGTGTCAAAACAATTCTCTGCAACTTTCCTTCCTTTTCTGTGATGATGTAGGTTAGGCCAGGTGGGACACAAGGTGGGAGAGCGCCACTCAAGGTGAGAGGAAAGCTTGCACTGTGCCCAAACTAAATAGGGGAGGAAGTTATGATGCACAAAATTGGCAGAGGGAAGTTTAGGAGGTGACAAGGGGCCAAGGAAGAGACCAAGTGATTTAGGTCTAGGATACTGCAGGTTGACTGGGATGGAGGAGTCTAAGGTGTGACTAAAGGTGTATGGCAATATGTTTGTGTGTGGAAGAAAAAGGAGGTTGTGTATAAAACCAAGGAAGAGGTTAGGAGTTGTAGAACAAGGGGGCAGAGATCAGGAATCTCTGGAATTCATGCTGGGACAGTGGGGAATGGGACTTGTTCGTGATTTCATACAATTATTGATGTCAGAAATCACTTCTTGAGGTCACATCATCCCTGGCCCTGCCCAAAGCAGGATCAGCTAGAGCAGGAATCAGAGGAAAAATATTCAATCAAGTTTTGAATATTTACAGTGATGGAGACTCCACAATTCTCTGGCCGTCCTGTTCCAATGTTCAGGGAGTTCAGCACTGACCGCCAGAAACTCTCAGCTGCTTGTGTGTGTGCCTCTGAAAAAGTCCAGGACTTGTTTTCCATGCCCAAAATAGATGGCAGTGGCAGCCCTTTTTCAATAAGAGAATTTAGAAAAATATTGATTGTGATTCTGTGAGGTACTGCAGTAGTGAGCAGTGCTCTGCAGCTCCTAAGGCTGCCTGCAAAATAATGTTTTGGGCCTGGGCTGTGTTATTCACAAAATCCTTCTTTTAGTTGTGTTTTCTGGGTTTTATTTTTGTTGGGTTTTTTGTTGTTTCTTTGAACTTCTAATACTGCAGTAGTTCTTTCAATTCCTATCAAATGTTTGCATCCTGTTAAACATTTGAATTGTGCTTATTTGCTCTCTGTTTTCTATCCAGTATGCTCTTCCAGAGCCCTGAATGAGAGGACTGTAACCTGGGGTTTCCCACTGCCTTCCAGGTAAGGGAAGCACTGGTGGTAAAAGTAGGTTTTCGATACTTAAAGCAAAGCTGTTTACCTGGCAGGCTGTCTATAACAAAATGCTGAACTAAAACTGAGTGGTAGAATGAATAAAATATTGAATGGATGGCAGCTGAATGAGGACTCTATGGCTGCAGGACAGGATAAGTACAAAGACTTGCAAGGAGAGGTATAAACTTTTCTTGGATGCAACTATTCAAACAAGCCAAGTCTTTGTGATAATTTTTTATATTATATTGTGTGGGTTTTGTGTGAAATACATACTTATTAAAATGATAAATTATACTTTTTCTAGTACTGTAGACTTTAATTCTTCACTATGATATGTGAAAATCCCACATGATTTTAAATGCTGCACAGTTAAAAAAAAACCAAAAAAACTACATTATTTTAAAAACACTTTTATACTGTGGAACTCCCTAAGAATCTGCTATATTTATTAGAATCATAAAATGGTTTGGATATCATCAAGTTCCAAACTTCTTGCCATGGAAAGTCACTAATTTCACTGGATCAAGTTGCCCAAAGCCCCTTCAATCTGCCTTAGAATGCTTCCAATGATGGGGCATGGGTGATGGAGATCTGACTGTCCCCAGCTGCATCAAAATAAATATTGATATATTTTAGTTGAAACTTGTAGTTATATTTTTCTCAAATAGCTGTGTGAAAGGCATCTTTTGATCCCTTCTCCTGTTTTTCTCCTTCCTTTGCTTAACTGCTTCTCTGTTGCATAGCATGAAACTGGATTGTGTGAGACTGTGTAATTAACATTAGAGCATTTCAAATCCTGCTATAGCAATATGGTGCATTTGCTTCTGAGCCTTGCCGTCTGAATGCTCCTAGAGCACACAGAGGATCCAGAAGTAATCAAAAGCCTCAAGACTGAGAGTTCTGTTTGCTTTTCTGTGTCAGATTTCCCTTTGGATCTTACCGTTTCCTGAAATTAAAAAGTAGAGAAAAATAGCCTCTGGAAACGGTGTTGCAATCAAAAGGTAGATTCAGCTTCTCAGTTCACTAAGAGAAAAGATAAACTTTCTCTGTCCATCCCCTACCAAGCTGCCATGTTTCCTGTCTGGAGCACACATTTAGCCCTTCATTCTCCTCCCCAGCCACAGTGTGACTTGTTACACACCCACCAGGAGCTTCCACAGAGGTTTCCTGCACAAGCTGTGTCCCAGAGCTCCAGGAAAGCTGTCACAGCCAGGATGAGATCTCTGCCCACAGCCACCTGTGTTCTCCAGGTGGAAGCTGAGGGTTGTGGTCTTTTCTTGACATGAGACACACTCACTCCCTTGCTCAGTGTGTGTGTGTTTAAATCACAAGCTTGTGCCTCACCATGTGAGGTTTTATGTGTCAGAGGAGTCACAGAATCATAGAACGTTAACAGGTTGGAAAGGATCTTAAAGATCACCTGGGCCCAGCACCCCTACCATGCAGGAACACCTCCCACTAGGCCAAGTTGCTCAGGGCCTTTTCCAGCCTGGCTTTGAACACTGCCAGGGTTGGGGCATCCACAACCTCCCTGGTCCAGGGTCTCACCACCCTCACAGAAAAGAATTTCTTACTGATTTCTAACCTAGATTTTCTCTCTTTATACCCATTACTCATTGTCCTGCCACTACAGCTCCTGACAAAGAGTTCCTCTCCTTGTAGGCCCTCTTCATGTAGTGGAAGATGGTTTTGGATTCTCCTCACAACCTTCTCTTCTTCAGGCTGAACAGCCCCAACTTTCTTAGCCTGCCTTTATGGGAGAGGTGCTCCAGTCCTCTTGCCAACTTTGTCACCTCCTCTGGACTTGCTCCCACTGTTCCATGTTCTTCTTATGTTGGGAGCACAGGAACTGTGCCCAGCACTGCAGGTGGGATCTCACAGGAGTAGAGCAGAGGGGCAGAATCACCTCCTTTGCCCTGATGGCCACGGTCCTTTGGATGCTGCTCAGAATTCCGTTGGTTTTTCATCAGCCATCACCCCAAAGTTCTCCTCCTCAGGGCAGCTCAGAATCACACCTCCACCCAACCTGTCAATGTGTCTGGGATTGCCATGACACAGGTGCAGGACCTTGTATTTTGCTTNGTCTGGAGCACACATTTAGCCCTTCATTCTCCTCCCCAGCCACAGTGTGACTTGTTACACACCCACCAGGAGCTTCCACAGAGGTTTCCTGCACAAGCTGTGTCCCAGAGCTCCAGGAAAGCTGTCACAGCCAGGATGAGATCTCTGCCCACAGCCACCTGTGTTCTCCAGGTGGAAGCTGAGGGTTGTGGTCTTTTCTTGACATGAGACACACTCACTCCCTTGCTCAGTGTGTGTGTGTTTAAATCACAAGCTTGTGCCTCACCATGTGAGGTTTTATGTGTCAGAGGAGTCACAGAATCATAGAACGTTAACAGGTTGGAAAGGATCTTAAAGATCACCTGGGCCCAGCACCCCTACCATGCAGGAACACCTCCCACTAGGCCAAGTTGCTCAGGGCCTTTTCCAGCCTGGCTTTGAACACTGCCAGGGTTGGGGCATCCACAACCTCCCTGGTCCAGGGTCTCACCACCCTCACAGAAAAGAATTTCTTACTGATTTCTAACCTAGATTTTCTCTCTTTATACCCATTACTCATTGTCCTGCCACTACAGCTCCTGACAAAGAGTTCCTCTCCTTGTAGGCCCTCTTCATGTAGTGGAAGATGGTTTTGGATTCTCCTCACAACCTTCTCTTCTTCAGGCTGAACAGCCCCAACTTTCTTAGCCTGCCTTTATGGGAGAGGTGCTCCAGTCCTCTTGCCAACTTTGTCACCTCCTCTGGACTTGCTCCCACTGTTCCATGTTCTTCTTATGTTGGGAGCACAGGAACTGTGCCCAGCACTGCAGGTGGGATCTCACAGGAGTAGAGCAGAGGGGCAGAATCACCTCCTTTGCCCTGATGGCCACGGTCCTTTGGATGCTGCTCAGAATTCCGTTGGTTTTTCATCAGCCATCACCCCAAAGTTCTCCTCCTCAGGGCAGCTCAGAATCACACCTCCACCCAACCTGTCGATGTGTCTGGGATTGCCATGACACAGGTGCAGGACCTTGTATTTTGCTTTGTTGAAATTCATGAACTTTGCACAGTCCTACCTCTCCAGGCTGTCCAGGTCCCTCTGGATCATTCCCTTCCCTTCCCTTCCCTCCAGCCCCAGAGCTTGGTGTGGTGGGTGAATTGGCTGAGGGTGCCTCCATCCCACATCCATGTCTCTAATAAAGCTGTTGAACAGCATCAGCCCCAGCAGTGACCCCTGAGGGACTCCACCCATCCTTGGTTTCCATGTGGAAAATTTGCTGTTGTTGATGCACACTCTTTGTGTGCATCATCCAGCCAGTTCTTTACCTACCAAGTGCTCCATCCATCAAATCCATGCCTCTGCAATATGGAGACAAGAATGCTGTGTAGGACAGTGTCAAATATCTGCAGAAGTCCAGGTGGAGGATGTCAGTCACTCTGGCCCATCCACCAACACTGCAGCCCTGTCACAGAAGGTCACCAAATTGCTCAGGCATGAATAGACAGTAAAAAGTTTGTAGTTCTAAGCTTATTTCAGTTATTCAAAGAGTTTTTTTATTTAACCCTGCTCTTAGAATTTGTACAATTGCTATTACCCTGCAGCACTGGTAGAGTAACAGACTGAAGTGGAATCTACAACCTGTAGAAATGTTTACCAGCCCAATTGTGTGCCCTGCAGCATGGACTGGATGCTCCAGTGAACATCTATTAGTTATCCTGCTACCTTATGGGAATATCTGTTTCTGGTTATTATTAAATAACCCAAAGGCTCCACACAAAGAATCCAGAACATAAATTTTTCTGCCTATGATGGATATAGGACACTAAGCATGTCCAAGGGTGTCTGTGCCATAGGGATTGCAGCGAGTCTGGGAACATTCAGCAGCTAAACAGGCACTGAAGCATCCTCATTGCTGAAACCTCAGGCTGCTGTGGGGCTGAGATGGCATTTCAGAGACATTTCCAGAAGATATGTTTCGATTTAAAACTTTGTTGACAGGCATCATGGCTCAGAGGGCTGGTTTGGTGGGTTAGTTCTGAACTGGAGTAAGGGATGGGATTTACCTTTGCCTCAGGATGTTGTAGATAAATACAGTCAAGTGAGCCCTCGTGTTTTCCTAACTACAGGGAGAGAAAAAGAGGCATAAGGGACAATTTACCTGATTTGCTTTAGAAATCTGTGTTAGGATGAGTTGGTTTGCCTGGTTTTAGTATTTAAAGCAAAAAGTTAATGACAGACACGACTAAACATAGGTGCCTAGTACTATCTGAGATGCCCAGAGGGATCTGTAATTCCTTAGCAGATCTGCAAGACATAGGTTCTATATTTAAAAATTAATGCTATGCTTAAAAACACAGCCTTTCCTCTCAGCTCTGTCAAATACATCTGTGATGTGTCCTTTCTTTATTGAATCATAGCTACTTATGAAATCAGCATGTTTTACATACTGTAACTCCACTTTTCTCCCCAGTGAACGATGCAAGCCATCAATCCCACCATGCAGGACCTTCTTGCATGACTGAGGGAAAATGAAAGTATTTTACATTTTTTTCCTTTATTTTTTCCCCTGTGCTTTATTAGACCTTTGTCCTCATGTGGCACAGGTGAAGATGCCCACTCTGCAGGGTACAGACAGAAAGGTATCAAAGCCATTTGTTTTTGTGGACTCTGCATCTCCTTTGAGGTGGATTTTTCCTCAGTGTTGCAGGTCAGCCCTAGCAAGAGAATTAAGGTGGGAAATTTCTCAGTGGTATAACACAGCCACACTGAGCCAAAGGACCTGAAGGTAGAGGACAACTCTCTCCTGCTATTCTCACGTGTCTTCTTGAAATCAGAGATGCAGCTTCCAAAAAAAAACAAAAAACAAAAGCCCCAAAAAGCAAACTTGGAAAATACAATATTGCAAACTGGTTACACACACCTCAGCAGGCACATTTTTCAGTACACATCCTGATTTAGCAGAAATAAGATCTGCCTGTGGTCTCAGTGATCTATTCAGAATAACCATGGGTTTTGCTGTCAGCTGGTTAATCATGGGCTGGGTGATTTAGATGTGCTCACCATCATTACTGCAATCAGATCTTCTTGCCCTGCATTCAAAATTACAGCAGGGAATCTCCTGGGCCACACAGGCAGCAAATATTTTTTAGCTCTTAAGAAGGGTTTCAGCATCGTGTCTAATTTTACATGCACAACATTTTTAAAGATTAAAATAGATAACATATTTCCTACTTCTTTTTAGAGTGCTAGAAAGTCCCTTTGAGTAAGCTATTCCATATAATCTCTGAGCAGACATCAAAATTGTTGCCTAAAAGAAGATTAATTTAAAAATCTTCAGGGATATGGTTTATAAGATACTTGGAGGCTGTGAAATCAGAAGTTACTCCAAGGAGCTCTGACAGTGTAGGCTGGCTGGCACTTTTTCCTCCTCAGTCAGGTAGTTCCAGTTTCTGCCACACTCATGAGAGATATATAGAAGATGATTTTATATGAAGCAGATTATGACTCTGCAAATGAACACAGTGTGGAGACACTGTCTTCTAGAATATCTTGAGAAATGCTGCCAACAGCACAGCATCGAATCATAGAATTGCTTGGACCTGAAGGGACCTTAAAGAACATTTCATTCCAACCTCCCTGCTAAGGACACCTTCCACTAAACCAGGCTGCTCCAAGCTCCATTGAGCCTGGCCTTGAACATTTCTGGGGCTCCAGCTTCCACAGCTTCTCTGGACAACCTGTTCCAGGGCCTCACTGCCTTCACAGCAAAGAACTTTTCCCTAATATCTAACCCAAATCTACCCTCTTCAGTTGGAAGCCATTCCTCCTTGTCCTGTCACTACCTGCTCTTGTAAAAAATCCCTGTCCATCTTTTTTTGAAGGCTCCCATCTTCTCCAACCATTTATCCAGGTTTGATGCTTTAACAGGAAATACCATCCAGTTCATTTTCTTGGTGCCTCGAGCTCATAGATTGATATCATCTGCAGCACTCAGGTTGCAAGCAGAGATCTGGCAGCAGGAAGCAAATCCCTTTAGAAAGCTTCCACCAGTGATTTTTCTTTTTTTTTTTCTCAGTATTTTCTAGACAGGGTTTCACAATGTCCTGCAAACAGCACCAGCTCCTGAGAGAACTGTCATGGCTTATGAGCATTACATAGCTTTGCACTGACATTTTGGGATGGAAGTGACATTTGATTGTTGTGACCTTGTTGTGTCTTGTGATGTTCCAGTGCAAAATGAGAGCCTCACAACATGCCTCTTTGATGGATAAATGGCAGCTGAATGCCTTGATTTTACAGGTCTCTCTCAGTTAATACTCAGTATTTTGCTCATGTGGCAGTCCATTCACCTGAGGTCTTTTTCCTTCCTTACTTTCAGATCATTAGACAAAGGCAAAGTTCAGCTTGTTTGCTTCATGCATGAAAGAATTAGTGTCCTGCGCTGTGTAAGTGGGTTCCTTTCTGGAAGGTTTTTTCCTCACTGTTTGGTGGTTAGAGGCAGTTCTCTCTCACATAAGGAATTCACTTCTAGGGCTATTTCTTTATGTAAAGAAACCTTTACATGACAAGACAGTAACTTTTAAGTCTCAATTTAAAGGCAAAGGATTGGCCTTCAGTTTAAAAAAGAAAAAGTTTAAAATTGCGTCACAGCAGCAACTTTGAAAGTCATTCCCTTCCCCAGCTTTGCTGTTTTATTCAGTTCTTTATAAAAATGCAAGAACCCCCTAAAAAAAGAAACTTCTCCCTCCTGGAAGCTGGTGTTTGACCTTTGCAGGACAGCGAGCTCTCTGCTGACAAGTGCAGCATGCAAACATTTTGAATGCATCACTCCATCTATGTTCCCAGAGCCCCCAAACCGTGCCAAGGAGTGACCTCCATCCTCCTGGCTGCCTCTTTCCCTATGGAGAGGGGCTCTGGGGTGACGTCCCTGTGCCTGCACACCGAGGGCTGCTTGGCAGCCATGGGTTGGAGCAGATCTGGGTGCTGGGGCAGCTGTTGCTCTGAGCGGTGCCGCCGCCGAGTTGAGTAACCATGGCAACAGCATCACCGCCAGCATCCTCCTCCTCCTCACTCGGCTCTCCTCCTCCTCGGCATCATCAGGAGCAGCAGCAGCAGCAGCAGCCCTGGCAGGAGCCAGAGCCCGGCAGCCGAGGCTGCAGCCAGCTGCTGCCAGCCCCTTCCCGCACCGGCACCCGGTCACAGCCCCGGCCCCGCTGCTCCCGGCGGGAATAGGGCACAGGGAGCCGAGGGAGCTGCACTGCAGAGGGATCCCAGACCAGCCAGGTAAGAGCTCTGGGGCTGCTCACAAACTCCCCGGGATGGGATCGATGTGCTGTGTGCCTGGCGTGTGTTTGCGTGCGAGTGTTGGCTGCGAGTTTTCCGGCTCGCTCCTTCCAACAGCAGTGTGATGACAATTCCAGGCAAGCATGTTTTCCAGCTCATGTTCCCCATCCCTGCCATACTGTCCCTCTCTCTCTCCTCCACCCAGATAGAGGAGGAATAATAAATAATGTTCTCAAAGGTTGTTGGAAAAGGGGATAGTGGGGGGGCCCAATGTGAGCAGAGTGGGGAACGGCTGCGCTTCTAAAATAAAAGTGGGCAGCGGCAGCGGAGCAAAGGTTGACGTGGTAATTAATAACCCTTAAAGGAAAAAAATTATGCGACAACGGACTTCTGTCTCTACCCACTCTACAAATAAATCTCTCTCATCATATTCAGCAGAGAGCTGTAAAGCAGAGAGATATATGAATAGACAAGACTAGAAACCTCACTGTAGTCCACAACTGTCAGATTCACCTTAAGTGCTTTAAAACCAGACTAAATTATTACATTATCAATGCAGTCATACCTGAGAATATATGTATGTATAGAATTGCAAAAATACTGGTCTTAAACCTTTACACCTCCTAAGAAATAAATAAAAATAAAATTATCATAAAGATGTGCATCTGATGGCCATACAGTAAAAGACGTTCACTTCATCTGTTGTGAGAAAGCATGCAGTCGGTACATTTCAGAAGGTAGGAAGAATAGTTCTGATCCAAAAGCACACGAGGACAGTCCTTGTCATTTTATAAACAGAAGAGATACAAAGCTGTGGAGTGTCCTTGTGCAGGCAAATAGATGTGGGTGAGTGCATATGTCTGAGGAGCACGAAGGGAGAGACAATAAGAAGTTTAAGCCAAGTGTTTAAGCTGTGAGTGTTTGCTGTGTAATGACTGCAGAGAGCTCTTTCTACTTCCACAGAACTATTTTTATTTCTTTGTTTGTTTGTTATTGTCAGCAGTAAGGAGAAAGAGATCTGATGCTGCTCCTGTCTCTGTCTCCTTCTCCAAAACCCTGTTCTTTCTCGCTGGTGTCCCTTGTCCTCCCTAAATCATCTTTGTCTGTGCAATGCTGGAAATGCTTCCTAATTCAAACATAAGGCTGGTCTGGGTATGACCCAACACAATTACTTGTATACTTGTGCGTGTGTATATATGTATATCCTTGTACGTAGGTTAAGAGACACCTGTCTCTCATGTTCAACTTGAATTGAAAATCAGAGTGGTTTTTGGTCCCAGTCCTGCATTTTGCTATGTCTGTAGATCCTCCTAAAACCAGCAGGAGCTGGAATATAATTTAAGTTTATAGGTACAGAGCAGAGGGCAGAATTGCACCCACCTTTTCTCTATGTTTACAAACATTCTCCTCCTGCAAGCTACAGAACAAGGAATTTGGGTAGGCAGGAGCTCATGTCCAGTTCTTATGCAGAAGTGCTGTAAAAATTACCTGGGAATTATTTTCCATCCCAAGAGAAATTGATAAGGTAAAGGATAGAAAAAGAAAATATAGGCAGCTATTTGGAATCAGTGCTTCAATCTGAAAAATAATTTCTTGAGGAACTTGACCTCATCACAACAGGTCTTCTCTACAAGGGGCTCTTTGATCTGTGGTAATGACAGTGCTCACAGACACCAAGTTTAACTGAAGAGGAGGATTTTGGATACTTACATTAATTAAACTAAAGCACTGTAGGGCTACAGTCCTTAAGAGTCTGGGCATATTACATGGTGTATTTCTGCATGAGATTTGGTGTTTGCTTCAAATTCAGAAAATATTTAGGTATTGAGACTTCTTTGTAGTAACAGAGAGGGAATAAAAGTGTCTGTCAAAATGTAAAAAGAGTGCAAACCTGCTCATGTGTCTGGCACCCAGACACCAGTGACAGAGCCACAATAAATCCTGTTTACATGTGTTGCAGAGATGTACAGTGCATAATCCAGGGGCAGCTCGGTGAGGCACAGAGCAGTGACCCTCCCATCAGCACAAGCAGATGATTGAAGGTCAGAGGGCTCTGGGTATTACACATTAACACTCTGCAAGTATTCCTGCACAGTCCTGCTGTGCTGCTGGATGTGGGCAGGTGATTATGGATGAGCCAGAGTTCATACATGGACTTTTGATTGCTACAGGGCCGAAAACTTCTGTTAGAAATGACACTGGGTAAGGCAGGGAGGATTGATGTTTTCATGAGCACTGTTGGCCATAGAAATCCTCCATGGAGAGCTGTTCATGGAAAGTCAGGGCACTGAGGCTGATATCAGGGGAAACAGCAAAGCTGTTCCCCACCTCAGATATCCAGTATTTAATTCTCAGTGTCCCCCAATCCTGCAGCTCTTTCCATTCCTTAACCTGGAAAACTTAGGAGAGATTTTTTTCATTTTGCCTTATGTTTTTTTCTATTATATTTAATTTTATGAGTTTAGTAGTGGACAGGAACACAGACTTTCTTTTGTTTTGTGCACGGCTGTTAAGAGCTGCTCCCTCAATGCTCACTTATAGTTCACTAGCACTGTTCCAAGGGGAAAAAATGTGTATCTCATGATATAACTAAGCATCTTTTAAAATCTTGCTTGCTAATTTTCATTAGTCACCCACTGTGGCTCTCAGAGCTCAGAACAAAAGAAGACTTATATAGTAGTATGTTGTTCTAAAGTCAGCATTTGCCAACAGGTTGAGGCAGGAATTTTGGAAATGCTGCAGCCAGGTTTTGGGTATTTTTTGTTGATATTGTTTTTTTGTTGTTGTTATTGATTTTGGTTTTGCTTGGTTTTTATTTTTTTAAAATAAGGAAGATGCTTTTTTCCAGATCCTGCCTTGTAGTAAGCTGAAGCAAAAGATGATTTGAAGAAAAATATTTTATCTTTCCTTTAGTTTAACCATGCTATTCATTTTATTTTAAGCCTATGTGTACATTGCTGTTTATTATTCTATTCAATAATCACATTCTGTTATTTTCCCTCTTGCAATATTGTGATTTTTTTCCTTTACACTCTGTTGTGATTTGCTAGGTTCACTGTTTGATAAGACAGACACTTAACTATGGAAAAGTTTTCCCAGTGAGGAGGGGAACAATGGGATCTTTGCATTAGAACCTGGACACTGCTCTGTCTGTTTAATTCCCTTAAAATAATGTACTCAATCCGTACTTGATACAGAAATAACCTTTTTTTTTGCCAGTTTTCATCTTCTTGCAGAGTCAGACTGGTCTTGGCAAGTTCTCTTAGGTCTAAATGATGCCCATGATGATGCAATGGGAATCTTTGTGCCCGCTGAGCAAACACCCCATGAGCACTTGGGAAGGTTTTAATTCCTTCCTGGTCTACTGGCTCAGGTGGTGCAAGCTTTGGGTCTCTTTGCTCTGTAACCCCTGGGGTCCATCACTTTCCTTACTCGTGGTTTGAAACCTTCTTCCCCCACTGGTGAGACAGTCTGAGTGTGTGTGCTTCCCCCAGCACAGCTCTGACAGAACTGTGTCCACGAGCACAAACAGCGCAGGTGTCTCACTTTGTGTGTGTCTCTTCTGATCTCCCCTGTACCCAGCTCCCTCCCTGGCATGCTGGTAGTGCCTGACATGCTGCAGGAACCTCAGGGCCTGTGATGCAGCATGACCTCTGCTAACTCTGCTCCAGGAGGGAGTGAAACCACCTGGGCAGTTGTGGCTGCTGGGCTGATCCTCCTTCAGAAGGTCAGCACCGTGACACGCCGCAGCTCAACTTATTGGGAGAGTGACTCAGAAGCTGGCTTCCTCCAAATGTTCCAAATCCAAGAGGATATGATTTTATTCTCTCTCTAATCCTATTATTAGTGCCTGCAATATTAAGGACTATGTTATTCAGCAGTTTTATTTCTTCCCCGTTGCACTGCCACAGATGGAGCATCCAAACAAAGTGTAAAAGGAAGAATTTCTGAATTTTGTACACTCAGATGCTGCTGACATCCATGTGCTGTCCCATATTGAAAGAGAATACCTTTGGAGGAGAGGGGGGAAGCTCTCTCTGGTCCTCCTACAAATCTGCCAGAAATCTCATGGCATTTCTGCTTCTCACTTGGGTTCAAACATGCCTCAGTGTGAATTCTTTTTTTCTGTAGCCCCCACACCTCTGACCCAGGTATGTTTCAGTTCTAAGATCATTTTCAGTGGTCACAGAGAGACCCACAAAATTTACTTCTCTTATTGCACATGAGGCACTGCAGGTAAATGCAATATCCTGATATGTCTTCCAAACTGTTATCTTTTCTCATCCTTAGGATCATGGGACTAAGACAACATAAGCAGTACATTTACATTTCCTGGTATATATACCCACCAAACTCTTGATTTTGTAGTAGTATATCTAGTATATATACATTCATATATATATACATATATATATATGATATGTGTATATAGTAGTTATATTCATCATAATTCCTTTTTATTTGTTTTATTTGTTCTTAGCTATGGGGTGTTGTCATGGATAGCTAAGACCTTGTGCTCTCTATTGGAACTTAGAGGTGAAACTGCAGGTATTAAACAACAGATTTGAACTGAAAATGCATAGCAGTGGTGTGACAATAAATTGATGTTTGTCTTCTTTGCATGTAAACTTCAGACCCTGGTCACTGACTTTTGAGGATTCACAGAATGCAGCACAATGACAAGTGGGACTTTATTTTTGTAACTTGGCTTGGTAGGGACTACCTGTGCTGTTAGGACCCTGATGCCACCATTTAGCAGTCTGGGGAGGACTAGTCTCTTTTTTGGTCCAGCTAGTTGGGAAAAAAACCTCCCCATTATATTGCTGTGCAGATCTGCAGGACTGGGAAGGAATCTGGTTCTGCACCATCTTCTAATGGGTAATTTTGGTTTCTCTCATTGTTAATATTGCATTTATTTCTGACACTGGCAAGCACAGTCCCATTACCTTTTTATGGCCCTAAAGAATGTAAGTATTATTTGGAGGATGTGGCTTGTATCTTGGTCAGTTTGTCAACCCATACTGCCAACACCATTGTGTAAAACCAACCCTGAAAAAAAAGAAAAGCAATCTTTTTGTATGCAAATTATTTCTTAAAGGACAGAGCAAAAGGACCAGAATTTCCATCCATCGAATCCTAGACAAGACAGGTGTTTCAGTATGAAAATTCCCATCTCTGTTAAATTATCTCCTCCTTTCCACTCATAGCCTATTGCTCTGCTCAGTAGCTTTGATTTGACCTCATTGCAGGGAAATGATGCCTATAGATGATGTAACCTCATATTCTTGCTAAATAGGCCCTTGGCTGGTAAGTGTCAGCTTTGAGGTGTCTGGATGAAACTGTTGATTTTATTTGCTTACAAAAGTCTCTCGTTTGTTTCAGAGGTGATGGGGAAGAATGGGGCAACATCCACTTTTTGGAGATCGCATCTCTTTGTATGCCGCTTTTCTGGATTGATATGCTCTAAATATAAATTTGAGTTCTTACTGGTATTTTAGTTTCTGTAGAGAACTCTGGGCTACAGGTTTTGAGCTGGCAGTCTGCCAGTACCTGTAGCAAGTGCTCTCCCTCTGTGTGATTGAGCACCTGAGTGCTGCAGGTACTGGCTCACATCTGCACAGCTCTCCTGCACTGTTAGGGCCCAACTATCCCACGTCACAGGATGTGAGCATCTCTGTGGGACAGGGCAGATGGATTTCATTAGAACTGAGCAGTATTTGAGTTCGCAAGTATCTCTTCTTACAGCTCTTACAGGGTACACTGCCCTGCATAATAAACCTGTTCTACACCCTGCAGTCTCACAGTGCTGTTTATTTTCTTTTCCTGCCTGTCTCGGTTTAAAATCTCAGCTGAAAACTTCTCTTTTCTGCCTGTGCCTCATTGTTTCCTCTCCATTTCCCTCTCCCTTTGCAGCTGTGCTTAGGCTGAGCTGTGTGAGGGTGCAGTTTGCCACAGTAGATATTAGAGAAAATAAAGTCTCATTGTGTGATGTTCTAGAGTGCTTTGCTCCACAGCCACCCAGCCCTTGCACTACTGGAGGCTGTGGGATGTTTGCCACAGACCTCAGGAACAGCAGGAGTCATCTCCATGCACAAAAGTCTTTTCAGAAGGAAAGATAATGCACAAGGCTGTGAAGAGCTTGTTGTTTGAGAAAGCCTGAGCCCTCTGGGTCGAACAGCTTTTGTTAGCTGCCTTGGATGGATCAAAGTCAAGCTGCTGTTTTAGCCTGGGATGTCACAACCACCTGAACATCCCTTGTCTTTGCTTGGGGAACCAGGCAGCAAAGTCTGGGGGGCATTGTGAGGCAGAGGAGGGACAAGGCAGATAGACATTATTTCAACAAGGATACACATTATTTCAGCAAGGTTGCTCTTTTGAAAGATGTCCATATGGATGAATGGATGAAATGGAGATGAATAATAATTCCAGAAGGTGACGTGAAAAGGCCTTAGATGTGTTCTTTCTTTTATGGTGGGGAAGGGAGGAATAGTTTTTGGATTGCATCAATTCATTTGGATTGCTTCAATTCTTTTGGATTGCATCAATTCTTTTGTCTGAAGAGGGAAGAAAGATTGTTGGGAAAAAAAAAGAAAAAAAAGCCCAGTGAAAAAAGCTAGTGAAGAATGATCATCACACTTCTGCTAATTTTCAGTCGCATTGTAAATTAGGCCTCGTTTTCTTTAGGTGCCTTGTGTTGGTAGTGGGTGACATTAGTTCTTTATCAAACTTGCTGTGCTGAGGAGCTCATTGGTTTAGTGCAGCTAATAATAATACCCTGATGGAGAAACAGAAGGTGGGCTAGCTCAGCATCAGACTTTGGAGTGCAGAAATAGTCTCTGCTAGTTGAACTAAAAATACACACCAGCATAACCCTCTTGCCTACAGCAGCACATGTTGAAGGCACTTTGGACTCTGGCAGTGGGGGGAATGGCTTCCCTTTGTTTTTGGCAGCTGCTGGATCTGCAGTGCCCTGTGGTGATTAATTTGTGTGACTGCCTAACGCTACCTTAGGTGTGCAAGGCCCCTCAGAGCAAGTTAATTAATATCCTTGAAAAGTTAATCATTATCGAGAGTCATAATCAGACCATATAGGGTGAAATGGGCTGCATCAGATGACTTGTTAAGCCAGCTTGTCCCAGGCTGGGACTTTGTGATCATGGAATCACCCAACGACATGGGAGTGACCAGCAGCAGTGGCTGAGATGTAACCATGGCTACTCTGCTCCACTGCTCCCTGCTCCTGCTTGGGGACAAACAGCAGATGTCAAGATTGCCGCTGAATTATGAGCCCTGGAGTTATTGAAGCACAATGTGGTCAAGGGGATTGATCTGTTTTTTTCCTGCCACCTCCCAGGGTTTACCCAGCCTCTCACTTGGGCTCTGCATGGGTGAAATTCAGTTTAGCGTGTACATGTTTCTCTGCTCTGAGCTTCAAAATCTCCATGACAATAAGCTAAAAGTGGCAGAGATGTAGTGGGGATAGGGTACCCTGAAATAGGTTAGTTAGATGAAATTAGGACACATCTAATGCCAGAATCAGCAGTGCAACATGGATCTCTACTGCATTGTCAGATGGTAGATCAAAGGTGAGGAACGCCTTGTAGATGAATCACAGAATCATAGAACAATTTAAGTTGGAAAAGACCTTTAAGCTCATCAAGTCCAACCTCTAACCCAGCACAGCCTGGATGAGGAAAAGTGCTCTCTGAAAAGAGGGAGTTAATTGACTGTGTTGGGCACAAGTGATGAGACATTGTCTCCAGATAAAAGATACAAACACAGAGTGCTGAGACAGTGAAGACAACAGCAAGGCCTGAATGCTCTAATTTGAAATTCCTGTATTACATGTAACAAAACCCAGCTGTGGTGGGACTCCTTCACTTGTTTGAATACTGAAACCTGTGGCTGGGATGGGAATGGACAAGGATATGGCTGGAGCTACTTTGGTCACCTCACCTGCAGGTAGGAGGAACACAGGGGCTGCATCATCACTCCTGCCTTGCTTCCCTCCAAAGCCAGGTGCCTGCTGTCTGTACAAACACAGGTGCTTCCCTCAGAGCAGAACGTGTCAGGATATTGCATGAAGAAATGTCAGCTAACAGAAATGGTTTTATAAGATCCAACACAGAGGCAAGCCCTTTCCACAATGCACCTGAGCTTTTTTTGTAATTTTTTTTGTTGTTTTTTTTTTTTTTTTTTTTTTTNNTTTTTTTTTTTTTTTGCTTTATTACAGCCAGGAGATCCAAGGACATAGGACATCGATCTCTTTTGTGTCTCCTCTGGGACTCTTTGGAGTTTGAGGGTTCAGCTGGAGACAGAACAGGCAAAGCACAGTGGTTTTTTTCTCTTGCAATAGGTGTTTCTTGTGTGGACTTCTCTGAGTTGAGGTTACCTTAATAGAGGGAGCCCCAGGAATGACAATCTTCCTTGCCTGTCTTTCTTTAGCCAGTCTTAGCGTCTTTCTGGGACTGCCATTGTACTTACTCTCTGATGAAGTGAATGGCAAAAAGCTATTTTTGTTCACAGGGTAGTTTCATAGGATAATTCTGGTTGGGAGGAACATCAATTCCAATCACCTGCTAAAATCAGGGTCACCTGTGGGGGTCAGACCAGCCTTCTTAGGGCTTTATCTAGTCCAGCTTTTTGTACTTCTATTACAAAAAACGAATGGCCTCTAAAATTTTTTGAGTTGTAAGGACCAGGGTCATCAGGAGCTTTCAGAGAGAGTTTTGAGAGTGAGGCAGGAGGTCTGGCAGCACCTGCAAAGAGCATCTCCATGAGGAATTCTGACCATGGAGACATCCAGGGAAAACTGGCAGCAACTCTGAGAGGAGGGTGGTGTGCAGAGCAGGACAGAGGTGAAAATGAACTTCTCAAAAGACTTCTTTGGCTGTCAAGGGCAGGTTTATTCCTCAGCATAAGTGGCTTCCTCTGGGGATTTGTGGAATACTCACTGCAGGGGGAAGGTGCTGTTTGTAGTGCAGTGGGTCTGGCTTGCCCTGTGTCTGTCCAGGCACAGGCCTGTTGTGGGAGATGATGCCTCAGCTCAGTTACTTAATTATATCTGGTTTGGAGACCTTTCACCACACCTGAGATAACTCAAGGCTTACAGGATGGTGTTTGGAAGAATCATCTTGTTCAGCAGCAATAATCAGCAATTACTAAGAAAAGATCACCTTACTTAGTCATTTCCCACTGCTCTCATCTTCCCACCAAACACTCTGTTTATAAAAGCTTTTCTTTCAGGACCAGTGCCACTGATAATCAGAACCCTCAGCATCACAGGAGCATTTTAAAAAGAGTTTGAGGGCCAATTATATAAATGTTTCCTCTTTTGTAAAACAGCTTGGGACTTGTAAACATATTAAGTCCACATATCTCTAAATAATTCATGATGATGAATTATTTACTTGTGTAAGCTGTGTTTTAAGTAAGGAAATATTTTTTTCCTAATATGAGTGAAATAAAGATATTTTAGATAATTTTGAAAGAAGTAGCTGCCTTTTCACTCGTTTGCTTTTTTTGTGTTCCAATTGATTTTTCTGATGATTGTGTTCTTCAGGAGTGGCTGATACCAGGTCTGTAGTGTGTGAAGGTGACTTCCTCAGCACCAAGACCCACAAAACATTCAGCAGAATAAGGCTTATCAGAAATCAAGGACTCCACTTCATGTAAATGAGTGAAGGACACATGTTGCGACTTAGAATTTTAGAATCATTGTTTATTTTACAGATGAAATTAAGGATAGCAACCTCAATTCATGTAAAGTAACGTAAAGGTGAATGCTGTTACTATGGAATCCTTTATATGATGCTTTTGGTTTTGAGCCTTATTTATGAGATTTTTAAATTATATTATTTTTTATTATATTTTTTGGTCTCTTTTATATATTTGTATATATACATATATGGATCATTCTGTTGCATTTTCTTTTCTCTCCCCTTCCTTTTCCTCCCTCAACAACAGATGATTTTGAAGACAGCATGAATGAAACAAAATGTTGGCATGGTCTAGCTGAATTTCCTGACAAGATAAACATTAAGTTAAATGTGAGACATATGCCTTAGTGTGTGACTGTAATTTTATAGGTTCTTTTATATGTTATGGTTGGCAACAGAATCTTTGTAGCTTATTCTGGCTAGAAAGAACAGTATTTCTTAGTCTTAAGGCAGATACATGATTTAAAAATCTGTGTGTGCTACCAGCTGTACCATGTGAGTGCTGAAGTGTATCTGGGTTTAAGTACTGTCCATTCCAGTTCATCTCATAATCAAAGATGGTTATTCAACCATGGTGCATTTGTGATGGGGATAATGTTCTCATCAGAAATCCTGTTTTCTGCCTTTGTCCCACCTCTGGAGTTAAACTGTCAGGAGGTAATGCTTCTCTGTTTGCTCCCACTGTGGAATGCAGGCTTGCATTGGGTGAGAATTTTTCCTCTGGTGGTTGCACAGGTACAAAATCAGAGGGATATTGGCTCTAGGTCATCCTGTGAGACTTTAGTTTGTGCAGTCAAACCATCAGAGGATAAATGCTGTGCCCTTCCCCAGCCCCTTTAATTTTGGGGACCACTCTATAATCCTGGAGTACTCTGAACTGCTATGAAATTTTGTCATCCCCCCTCACATTTTTACACGAGGATTCCCATGCTGCAATGGAATTGATAATTCTTCTATGGTAATGTTCAGGCCTAGGAGAGCATTTTGTCTGAGATCCTGATGAGTGGAATTTATTTCAGTTTACTTTAGTAGAATCAGCTTCATTCAAAGTAGCCACCAGTTTTCTTTTTGTAGACAGGGCAGAGAAGTAGATATTTCTAAGGTGCTACCCAGATAACTCTTTAAAATGCATAGTTTAGGACAGAAAAATCATGCTCAAGCTTTGCCTTCACTGTCTGAACATGAGCCTGGGCAAATAGTTGAGGAACAGCCATTTACACTGTAGATGTATGTCCTTTTATTGAGTGTAAACCTATTTATTGTTAAAATGTGGAACAGGGGGCAGACATCCTGAGCCTTATCCCTCTTTTCCAAAAACTCCTCACACTTGTCTTTATGGCATAAGTGATCTTTTGTTTTCAATCAATCATACACATTCATACTGCCTTTGCCATTCTGGTTTCCAGTCTGTTCTGGCATTTTGGAGGGCAGGACCACGTTTCCTGTGATCTGTCACCACCCTCTCTGTGTGATGCCCCACCCTGGACTCCTGGCTGGTTACTGGACTAGCACAGGGGAAAAATGGTGAAACATTCCCAGCATTGCTTCACATTATGCATACTAAAGGATTTTGGTTCTAAGATATAATCAGGGAATAAATGGCATATTTGGCAAAATATAGACTGTTCAGAAGCAGCATTTGGATTTGAAGGATGCAAAGATCCATGAGCCAGCTTGGATAACAGAGGCACTATAACTTAGCCTGATGCTCAGCTGCAGCAGGACATCACTGGGGTGCACAGATGTTGGGAGAAGGGGACTTTAGCCCAAGCAGAGCAGCCTCTGTTCCCTGCTCCTGAGAGAGCTGCTTCAGACACAGCTCATGCACACCTCTGTAGTGGTTCAGAGATGCAGCACCCTTTGTTTGGAAGAGTAATTTAGCACTTTGTGTGGGTGCATTTATGGGAACATACAGATCCTCTTGAAGAAATAGGCACTCTTCTGGTATTTGCAGAGGTTATGGTTCACATTAAGAGAAAAAAAACTAAAACAAAGCACATTTAGTGGAGGAAATTTCCATTATTCACCATCAGTTCTTATTTGTACCTTAATAACTTATTCTGTGTGGAAAAAGGAGTTGAAAGCTGGTTTCCAAAAGGATGAAGTATGTCTAGTACTTAGTAAATCCACAAACTTGTGGAAAGAATTGCACCTGAAGGTCCATTTCTTACAACTGCTGTTAGAGTGGCAATAAGAGAGGCTGAGGATGTAAGGACAGAGAGCTATTGAAAATTGTCCAAAGGAAGGTCATGAAGATGGTGAAGGGCCTGGAGGGGAAGCCACACAAGGAATAGCTGAGGTCACTTGGTTTGTTCAGGCTGAGGAAGAGGAGGCTGAGGGCAGAGACCTCATTGTAGTCCACACCTTTCTCGTGAAGGGAGGATGAGGGGCAGGCACTGATCTCTGTGGTGACCAGCCATTAGGCTCAAGAGAAGCTGCCAGGGGAGGTTTAGTTTGGATATTAGGAAAGGGGTTTTCACCCTTTTCACCCACAGGATGGTTGGACATTGGTACAGGCTGACAGAGCAGCAGCCTGTCAGCACCAAGCCTGACAGAGCTCAAAACATATTTGGACAATGCTCTCAGGCACTTGGTGGGATTCTTGAGACATCCTATACAGGGCCAGGAGCAGGACTCCATTATCCTTGTGGGTCTCTTTCAACTCAGGACATTCTATGATTCTGTGCTTCTATGAGGTTTAGCCATCACTGTCTCTATGGGAACTCTCATGGAATTTTCCTTTTGTTACTGGACTTCCTGTGCGTGTGGTTGCAGATTTATCCTGCCTCACCCACTGCAAGTCTTCCTGACTCTCGCTGAAGTCAAGGAGAGCAGCAGTATACCAGGTAAATACCTAAAGCCTGAAGTGTGTAGAATTGAGAAAAAAATTCCAAGATTGCAAGGAGTAAACCAAGCCCCTGGCCCATGGCTGTCTTCCCCCACTCCACACACAGGCCTGTCACCCTGGATGGTGTTGGTAAGACAAGGTCACTGTGCCTCTGNGAAACTTCCAGAAATTTCCACTCCTGTGTCCTCTTAGATGTGTGAGGGTTCCAGTTGTTGGTTTCTCTGGGTCTGGATTGAAGGCACTTGAGACAGTGATTCGTGTTTGGACTCAAGTGTTTATTTCTTATCAGTAAAACAGTCTGACTGGTGTGAGTTCAGCATCTTCTCATTAGAAGGCGCAAAATGGCTAACAGTATCTTGTTACAAGGTTTTTTAAGACTAAACTATCCAATTAAGAACTGACACCTGGATTATTTTCCCTTTTAACCCAATAACTGATCGCAAAGAGCCCCCAATGTGGAATTTCTGCCCAATTACAAAATGCCACCCAAACCCATGAAGAAGAAGGAAGGAGTATGAAGAAGAAACCCAGGACAACACCCTGTGCTCTCCATCTTGCTTCCATCCACAACATACTGAAAATCCCCAAAATCTAAATTTCTCACCAAGTGATACATAAACATTGCTGCCAATATGTAAAGAAGACAACTTAAATGGTTTTTTCCTTCTCTCTCCACCATTGTGCAATGCTCTACATAGTGACTCCTGCTCACTTTGTTTCTGTGGTTGCTCTGGCTGGATCAACCACAGAATCGTAGAACAGTTTGAGTTGGAAGGGACCTCAAAGATCTTCTCATTCCGACTTCCCTGCCACCTTCCATTAGACCAGGTTGCTCAGGATCCACAGGTCAGGAGGGTGGGTTTTCACCAGGAATCTGAACTAATCATTTAAACATTTTGCTGCTTCAGTCTGTAGCACTGGAACTGCTGAGGTAGAAGACAAACTCCTCCTTTTTAATTTTAAGGGCAATATTTATCTTGGTTTGTTTATGATTATTTGTCAAGTCTCAGCACATCTACTGTAAGCCTCAAATCAGTGTTGAATGCATCCTTTTTTTCAGATCATTGATTTAATGATCAACAAAGTAATAAAGATGGTAGGAAATGCAGAATTATTATGCTTAGGTGAGACTTGTGGCACCTTGACAAAGCTGCCTGAAAAAAGATGAAATTCTCTGTTGATGAATACAAAGTAGTGTACAATGGAAAGTATTAACTTAAGTGATTCATAGCACTTGCTGGTTTAAAAATAAATTCTGACTACTTGAGAGGAAAGAAAGCCTTCAGAAAACCTTTCTGTGTGTATGGGTACCTTAAGAAATAAAATCTCTTGAGAATAAATAGAATATTTAGTGTATAAGAACTGGGATGAAGATTATTTTTGAATAGAAAAATTAATCATGCCTTTTTTTTTCTCTACAGTGAAATATTTGGCATTTTAAAATATTTTAACCTCAATTAACAGGAACCTGTGGGAAGTATTGATCTAGAATTTGTTTAGGGCAAAATACGGAAATTAAGGTATCCAGTTGGAAAGTTCAGGGCTTGTTTGTTTTAAAATTCTTTTTTAAAATGTCAAAATGTAATTGTTTTAGAAAAAGAAGCTATTTACATTTAAAAAAATCTTAAATGAAAAATGTTGATTCACTGAGACACAATGTTTCTGAGCCATCAAAATATTTTTATTTCTGTCAAAAAGTTTTGTGGGAAATAGAGGGCTTTCATTTGGAGTCTGAACACAAACACCTACCCACTCACAGCCTGAAGATTTCCTGCTACAGGTCCCATGGGTGTGTTCTCCACAACATTGCAATGCCTCACCAGAAGCGTGGCCTCTGCTGAAGGGCTGCATTTTAATTTGGTCACTGTCTCCCAAGGGCCCACATCACACAGGCTGGAGGCTCCAGAAGGAGCTGACCAGAATTCACATTGGTTTCTGTGCTTTGGGTTTGAATAAAATGAACATTATTTCAGCCAAGATTTAGGGAAATGCTTAGCTGAAGGGTGAGGTACTCATGTTCTCAGTTTCTGTGAAGTTAAGGGAAAAACTTCCTGTTGGATGAGGAACGTTTTCAGTCCTGGTTTTGGTATCAACAAAGTAGTCCATGCGGCAAGCTGGGTGCAGTTGTGCTCTGCAGAACTAACTGCTGAGCACCTAGAATAACAGAAAGTGAAACAATTTACCTTTGTCTCTTTTCTTTTCCTAAATACAGGGGAAAGATAGCATTCTGTGAAAGTCAAATTCATTGCTTTGAATGCAGACTTAAAATTAAACCATGTAGTTCGCAAACAACTAAACCAAAACAAACCTCCCCCAAAACTAAGAAAAACTATCAAAGGAAATAAAAAGGGAAATGGGTAAGCAAGGGAAAAATGCTCTATTTGTGGTTAGAGGATAAGAGGATGAGTTTAAAATCAGGTTTTAAACTGAGGCTGAGGTCACAGGGGCTGAGAAAATTCAAATATTTCCACCTGGTTCATTTTGTGTCATGCAATATCTGACAGAAATTGTAACAAAACATATCTGCTGGAAAATACATTTTTTAACTTTTCATTTGCACAGAATAGCCCAGCTTGGAAGAGATGTCAAAAGTTCATTCAGCCCAGCCTTTTGTGAGAAGGGCAGCCAACAGGGGATCATGGAGCAACCTGCCCAGTCACATCTGAAAAACATCCAGAGATGGAGGCTCTACCATGACCATGCAGGGTTGTTCCAAGGAATGATTATTCTCACTGTAAAAATTCCTCTCAGAAAAGGATGAAACCTTTTCTGATGTAAATTTTAACCATTTCCCCCCCTTCCCTTCTCCTGTGGTTCCTCATGTAGAAACACTGTCCTCTTTGTAGTTACCCAGGAATAGTTACTGGAAACATGGGATGAGATTCCTCCTGAGGCTTCTCCTCTGCAGGGAAGAGATTTCCCTCTGCCATTGCTCAGAGGTCAGGTCATGGCACCCCTTTGGAGCCTCCCCCATTTTTCTGTGTCTTTCTTGAGCTGTGGAGACCAGAGCTGGACACACTCTGATCACCACTCTCTGAGGGCAGCCTTTTAGCCAATTTCCTGCCCATCTTGCAGACCACCCATCCAGTCTCTATCCTGCCAGTTTATCCCATAGATGCAGTTTATCTAGTTTGTAATTTCAGGATGATTTTCAGCTTTTCATTGAAGCCTCTATCATTGGTACTGTTGTCTCCTTAATACAAAAGTTTAATACCTTCTCAGAGTTTCTCATGGGTATCTCCTCAAAGTACTGAGCCATCCCTCTTCACAAAACAACCACCTAACTCCAATTCCCACCCCACCCAGCCACCCCCCTCTTTTATAGCAATCTTCTCACTGATTACAGCTGTGGCCTGTTGAAGTCAGGCCTGTTCCTAATCTTTGATAATTGGCCCAGCTGCAACTCCTTAGGGGTGAGATTACTTTCTACACTATCTTTATTTTCTTATATTTTATCCCACTACACACAGGGGATGCAGAGATCCACCCCTGGCCCATGGGGATCCATGGGGGATGCAGAGATCCAGTGGGAGACCCAGTGGAGAGAGGGGCCCCTGCTCCCAGGCTGGAGCAGCCTGTCCTTTGAGGACTGCACCCCATGGAAAGAAGTGGCCACACTGCNTTTTTTTTTTTGGTGAAAATTAAATTTCCATTTATTCAATGTGCAAGAAATAAGAATGTTGAACTCTATGTGAAAAATGGAGAGGAAGAAATACAAAGGTACTGCAGAATGCCAGGGCTCAGCACATGCACAGAAAAATAAGATACGTGTGAAAATGGAAAACAAAACTAGAAACATTTTTTCTCTTCTGTCTGCATGGTAAAATTGTCCTATGATAAATCAATTATTAGCAGTCTCTTCTACAGGGCACAAAGAAAACCCATCTGCATTGCCACAGTAGGTTAAAACATTCAGTGTCTCTCTCAAGAAAAACCCCACTGTGCCATAATAGGATTTAATATTTTCCATCATCATGTAGCTGTGATTGTAAATGGTAATTGTTAAAAGCCCCAGTGTTCAAGATGACAGGTTTAGAGCAGGGAGGCTAAAGGTAGCAAATTTCCAATGGGCATTTTCCTTTCTTTTTTGCTTTCAGCATAGAAACACCTCTTCACCACTTGTCCTCCCTCTTTCCCCTCTTTGCCAGCATCTTCCATGGCCCCCAAGGTCTCATGTAAAATGGAGGCAAAGTTGTGTAAATACCTCTCAATATAATGGACTTCTCATATTGCTTGGGCCTGTTCTTATGCCCGGTTCCCATAAACAGATTGCCGCAGAAACAGGGAAATTGTCTCACAGCCCCTCCTCTGAAATTTTGTTGTGGCATTACTGCTTTGTGTTGATGTGCCCAGACATAATTCCTGACTGGAACACGTCCTGATTTCAGTGGTGCTTCAGCAGGTTTGTCCTGCCCGTCTCCAATTTCATGGACAGGTGCTGACCATTGCCTCCTGCTGTCCTGTACTCTCCTCCTCTGTCCTTGTCTCTGCTGTCCCTGCATGGGAAGCTGCCACATTTCGGTCACAGCTCAGAGTCAATCCCATCAAACCACCCTGCTGACTGCTAGATACTACT
>WBNQ01054960.1:0-10640 GCA_013401375.1 Spizella passerina | reverse complement strand
TTTTTTATGGTGTAAACAGAAATCTAGCTTGTGGCTCATATGAAACTGAGACATGAATGTGCTTATCAGTGCTACTTTTGAACTGTGCATCCTGTTGGGCAAGTTCATTTTTTAAAAGTTCTTCAATTGATAATATCCTCCCTTTTCTCATTTGTAAAATATTACACAGCTGTGTGAGTTTGCTTGAACAGCTTCCCTCTTGTCCCACACACTATTACTTAGAAGAGCAGTGTTCACCATTTTCATTATACTTTTCTTCTCAGATGACTGCTCACAGACCACCGTAAACACGTTTTTATGACAGTCTGATTCCCAGACTCACCTGTGCACAATATTACTGCCAGTGTAGGTGGCTTTCCAAACAAACAAGTCATGGCGGCTGGATTAAATTAGTTACACAGCAGTGGGCAGTCTCAAGACACATGTATATCCATTGTTATTTGCTATTTTGCTGAAAGGTCACGTCAGCAATCTGTTTTTTATACTACTTGATTGCAGCATTTCCTGATCGCTGCTATACTCTGTGTCATTGCTAAAGAAATTTGCAAATCAGTTTTCCTGTATTACACATTGTACCTTGCCTTGCCTTATCACCTTCTAGGCTCCCCTTGATACTGTGTCACCATTTTTGAAACCAAGATACTCCAGAGATGCTACGTTCCCTGAGGAAATTGCTGAGCAAAACTACAGATTTAAAGCCACCTAAAACATTTAATTTCAGATGACTTGAGGCTGGATCCACAGAGTGTTTGGTTCAAAGTTGTCTTTTTTTTCTCTTTGCTGTGGGATAAAGTAAGATAAAGTTACTGTATGTAGTGAAAGTACATTGCATTATGGGCATCTGAGACAAATAGTTTTTACTTCTAAATACTTTTACTTCTAAATTCTTTGGTATGACCTTTAAAAAATGATGGATGTCACTCATCCTGGTTTTTCAACAGAAAACCATTTTTCAACAGAAAAAGTTTTTCAACAGAAAAACAAGAACATTTTTTCATTCCGTATTTAAAAAAGTAACGAGTTTGCTTTTGTGTACTGTTTTGCAGCACAGTGGAAAAATGGATGAAAACAGATTTGTAGCTGTTACCAGCACAAATGCAGCAAAAATCTTTAACCTTTACCCAAAGAAGGGCAGAATTGCTGTGGGCTCTGATGCTGACATCGTAATTTGGGATCCTAATGCTACAAGGTATGCATGGGAAGTTGTTCTGCCCTCTACCCTCTCCCCTCCATCCTTTCCAGCTTTTCTGCAGCTGGAAAAAAAAAGCAACACAAAGCCTTTGTACAACAATAAGCCTTTAGTTGAGGTTATGGTAGTTTTAAATAACACCTCGTGTGAATTAATTAAAGGGTTTTTTCTCCAACAATAGTGTTGGTAAGGAGAGATCTTTGATCTCTAGATGGATTAAAAGGCATTCTCTCTGCTGACCAAGTACAAAAATTAAGAAGTCTGTACATTATGCAACCAGAGCTTGGTATCCTAAGAGTAAAAATAACTCCTTTGGGATTTTAGAGCAGCTCTTTTTAGTGCAGGAATATGTTTGAATTCCTCCACTGCAAAGGGCAGGGAGAGGAGCCTGCTGCAGCATGACCCATTACAAACTTGTGTTTTGAACTTAGAGCCACTTAAAGCATGATCACAGGTGATTGAACTTACTTCTGACGCTCAATCTTTTCATGCTTATACTTTTATTTAAGGAGTTTTCTGATTGTGTGCACAGTAATTCTGCTAGAATAGAGCTTGTGGCACTGACAGATACACAGTGTCCTGGTGTGTCTTGGTTTGGAANGTCAGGGGTGGTTCTGTTGGAGCAAGGGGGTCCTGTGGAGAAGGATGTATTCTTCCTCCGAAGATCCAGTGGCAGAAGAGGCAGCTGCTGTTCCTCTGGGAATCCAGTGGAGAAGCCATGCTGGTATGTCAGAACTCTGGATTGTATCTGGGTAGCAATGCCTGGCTCCTCCCTCTGGGCGGAGCATCTCACAGTGGGATATTATAGTTCTTATCAGCCATGCACTGACATTCAATAACCTGTTATCAGCAGATGTCCCCCCCCGAGGGAGGAGTGATTGTGAGCACTCAGAGAGAGAGATAAAGCAAACTGCCTACTTTACAAAAGACAACTGCCATACAGATGGCAATAGAATATGTCTTGCCTTGCAATCTGGAACATGGTGTCTCACCCTGCATGACTTGATCCCATGGTATACCTTGGAAAGGGCATGAAGTGAGCTCACACAGCATAGTGTGCATTCCAGCTGATTCCTGTCCTCAGGTGTATTCACACCATCAGCCAACTCCATACCTCTGTAAATATTTCAGGAATTATATCTTGAGTCTTGCTCTGGCTCTTGCGCCCATCCTGGTCCTGTTTAAGCTGCCTGGAAATGGTCTGAGGGCTGTCTGTCAGAGCCAGATCTCCTGGGGAGCTGTGTCTCAGCTGAGCTTCCTACGAGCTCTGTGAGTGCGTCTCCACTGTCCCAGCGCTGTGCAGGGTAACTCAAGCCTGCAGGAACTCTAACAGACCAGCCCTACCTGTGGCCATCTGTGCACACAGCAGCAGCAGCAGGTCAGGAAGTGTTCTGGGGTGCTGGTTTTCTTCATGGGCTCAGCTCTAGTGAGCAGTGTGACCATACAACTGCGCTTTCAGCCTTTGATTTTTGAGAAGGAAAAAGTTGAATACTGTTTTCATGGTGTAGGAAAGTTCTGAATCGTAACTGGACATGTCTGATTTTGGTAGCCAAATAGATAACATGCTGCACACGCTCTGCTCAATCCTAGATTTACCTTACACAAACAAAAGTCCTTTGACCAATCTTCTGGGTTTTTGATCTTTGATATGTAATGCTCACTCATTTCAGGATATTAATGAGTACCAAAAACATGTGAAAGTGTGAAGTCTTCTGTGTTTTAAGCTACAACATTTGAGCATATGGAAGTTTGCTATTCAGAAGTCCCACAAAAAAATTGACAGTACCAGCAAAAGAAGTTTCAAGAGTGTCAACAACCCAAATAAATATAGAGGCTTGCCCAGTGCTGGGTCAGGGAGATTTTCATGTGCATTATGCCTTCTGGCATGTTGAGTAGGCATATTTTGAGATACCAGCACTGAGCTATTTCAGGAGAGTGGAGCTATGAACTCTGATTTAAAAAACCCCTGAAGGATTGTTTTCTGAACTCTCTTCTGCTCTGCCTGGGGACAAATGAATCTAGAGGGATAGCAGAGTTCTGACAATGTTCTCAAGGTGCTTTGTCAGCTCCTGTAATTACTTAATTTTTTTGCCTCTCAAACATTTCTTCTGCTCCCCTTCACTGTCTCCTGAGTGCCCTAATTGCCTTTTTACTCTCTTTAGCTGTGAAGGTGCAGTTTTTCTTTAAGCATTTTTTCAAACATTTGAACTGCATTTTCTTATTGAGCAAGCTTATTTAAAGTTCAGCCAATATTTTTCTTTGGGATCTGGTACTGTTTCCATTGGTTATCCATTTGGGTTTGCTGGGAACAGTCTCTCTGCAGGTACGATTTTGTGAACTATATGAGACAGTATAAATAAATCTCACTGGAACTTGTCTGTTAATTTCACCACAAATCCTGAAGAGGGCATAAACAGCCCAGCAGAAAAAAGGGATCTAGCTAATGGAATTCAGCCATTTAAGATGTTACACAAGACACAGCCTCCTGTGCTTTGTTGATTCTGGGGAGTGATTTTTGGTTTCACAATAGGCTTGTTCCTCTTTCTTGCTAAGTTCTTCCTCTTTTGTGCATGATTTTTTTTCTTATTTGCAACCATGAGTCTTGCTATTTTCCCATTCTGGTTTGAGGTTGTTTTGCTGTTGTCTTAGAATTCTGATTGATACCAGCCTAATGAGTTAGACAATTGCTGAGGTATTGCTGTGAGGAATTGATCTTATCACTGTCTGTCAGAGGAAGTCTATACAGAAGATTCTAGAGTAATTTAGAAAGGCAGTGCAGCTCTTTCATACAAAAACTTGCATCCCCACAAAACCAGTGGCATTTCCCTGCCCACACCATTGCCCAATAACGTTGGGTGCTGTCTGAGCACTCTGAATTTTCTCTCTCTAGGTTACAAAACCCCAGTGAATTCAACGTGACGGCTCTGCAAACTCAGAGCAATTGCAATTTAACGTTCTGCTTCCAGCACTGCTGCTCTAGCTGAGGCTTTCAAGTGTCAGCTTCATTGACTGGCCTCTTTCTGTAACATTTTCTGGTAATTTCTGCAGAGAATACTATATCAGAAATTATATCATTTGCTACTGTGCTTAAAAGCATCTGGATATTGGTTTTAGCAGGTCTGCATGACAGCAAGCATTATTGGGAAGAAACATTAAATGTACAAATTGGTTAGAAACTGCATTACAAAAGATGGGTTGTGAGTCCTGCCCCAAAGTAGGTGTTTTCGTTAGCTTCCTTATACTTATTCCAGTCATTAAAGGCCACAAAAATACAAAAGCCATGTGCTACAAATATCATATTGCAGACCTCAACACCCTCAGCATCCCAAGTACAGTCTGTGCATACAGGATTGTTCTGTGAAAACTCCTTGGGAAAATGCATGTAGGCAGCAAATATGTACTCACTGTACCATCTTATTTTAATCTGTGCTTTGATCAAGACTATTCACTGACTTCTTTTGTGGCTGCACACAAATAATATAAAAGCCCCAAGTCTGTGAGACAAAAGCAACTGTAATGACTTTTTTAGGAGGAGAAAGCAGGGTAAGTAAGGGAAAGGGAATTTCACCTGTCAGCAAGTCAGTGTCCTCTATAGCTGATGCCTTTAGCTATTTGAAAGCAAGAGTATAAAATCTCTAGGGTTTGTTTTGGAAATGCTCAGCAAGGAATCTAAACACTGCAGTGCCCAATTCAAGCAGTGAAAAGAGCTGAGCATCCCTTGTAAAGTAGGGGCAGAAGGTCCTAAAAATCTTGTAAAGAGACATCCAGCTCCCAGCAGATATTAGCGCTCAATTAATTCACTGTAGCCTGTCGGAGCCTTGCAAGTAAACTCTGGATCAGGTCCCAAAGGCAAGATCAAACACCCATAAGGATAAAAAACCTGTCTCAAATAGAGTTTAACTTTCTAAGTCCAGCCACCTCATTATAACAACATGCAAATTGGGAAGCCACACTCCCCAGGGTTTTTCTCTCATTAAATATAGCTGAGAAGTTAGATACTTCTGATTGCAAAGGCAGAGCTGGCTGTGCAGGTAGCACCATCCTCTTTGGGCTTTGCTGGAGTGGCCCATTTGGCAGGCCCAGTGTGTGCCCCACACGTGCTGGGGAAGCTGGGCTGAAGCCCTGAGCAGGGCAGTGGTGGCTGCAGCCCCAGTGCAGCTGCCGGAGTGGGGCCCTGGCCCCAGGAGATGTGGGAAGCCTTCAGTGGGGATGGGAGGAGGAAAGGGACACGTCACTCTGTAATCAACCTGCCTGACATGACAGAGGAAGATGTTTGTTTCTAGTATTTTTGCATTTTAAGGGAAACAGTGACTGGATGTGAATCAGCAAAATGTCAGAGTTCCCCTGTCTCCTGGCATATGTTCCCTCAATGCCTTTGCTTCCATGCAGATATGTTCATGGCTTAATCTTTTGCATTTGTTAGAACCAAAATCTGCAGCCTATGTGTGTGTCATTTGTAGTCAAGTCTTCAGCCTCAGAGGCTTAAGTGGGGACTTCACAATGTTTAAGCACTCTGCCAAGTAACTGCCTGTAATTTTTAGTAACATAAGAGAGGAAGAAACCAGGATGTTAGCAGAAGATTAGAATAAATAATGCTGTAACTATCTTACTCTTTTGATGAATGAGCATAATTTTGAATACTGAATATATGGATGACTGCATCTAATCACAATGAGACAAAATGAAATAATGTGGTGTACAAATATCTATGCATAGGACACGTATCAACTGGCATTTTCAATAGCCCCATGCCCCATTCTGCACAAGTGAAAGCAGTGTGCATGCATGAATGTACACTAATTCACCAGAATCCTGCCAAAGACATCTTATCTCAAATTAAGAAAATGGGGAGAAGGAAACAATAGGCACAAATTAAAATATAGGAAATTCCATTTCAACATGATAAATAATACTGCTTTTCTGTGATGGTGATCAAACACTGGCACAGGTTGCCCACAGAGATTGTGGATGTCCTTCCTTGGAGGCACTTAAAACCCAATTTAACATGGCCCTGAGAAGCCTACTTTGACTGACCCTGATCAGAACAGAAGGCTTGAAATACGTGATATCCAGAGATGTTTTGCAACCTCAGTGACACTGGTTCTGTGGCCTGTAACAAGATGAGCCTCTCTGACAGTGCTTGATGTTTGTTTCCCTAGTAACTTGCTGTCTCCAAAATGTCACTTGGTCTCTCCAGAGAAGCGAATCTCAGAAATGTTACCCAAAAAATTAAATAATTCTTTCTTTTCCCTTTACATAATTCTGACTTTTTTCTCCTTGTAAACACTTCAAGATCTTCTCTAGTCATTGTATAGACTAATTTGTGTTCTTCTTTTTTTGTATGCTTTTCTGCAAGCTATTTTCTGCAAGCTATTTTTTCATTACTGCTTCTCTTCTGCCCACAGTTTTTCACAAACATTCACTTCCATTCTGTATCAGCTTGGAAAAATTGGTAGGACCAGACTGGATAATATTGTTTACTAACCATAATAAAAAAATTATTATGTTGTCATTGTCTAATCCCCTTAAAATGATGAATTTTAGGAGATATGATTGCATTAAATAAATATCCCATTTCTTCAGATAAGTCATTTTGATCTGAAATTCCCAAACATTAACTTTCTCCCTCTTCTTGCATCTCTTTTTATCTACAAATCTTCTCAATTCATATGACTACTCAAAAGTAATGTTTATTGAAGATATTTTTTAAGAGGCTGGGAACTTTACAAATAGTTGCCTGCCTATTTTTGCATATGCAGTTATTGCAATTCCTTAATATAAAGTAGGCCATAAGGTTTTTAATCCACATTATAGGCTTATAGCTAGAATTTTTACACACAGATTTGAATAGTTTCTTGTATTTCCTCCATTTTCTTTTTCCTGTTCTTTGCTTTTCTTCTTAATAAAACTCTTAATTCTCATTATAAATGAGTGGCGACTCAGAAAACACAGAATGGTGAAAGATTTATTTTTTTCCAGATTTTAGAAAAGCAGGTTAACAATATGTAGAGTTCAAAGGCAACTGAAAGTGAAGAGGCAATTCACAAAGGCTGATAGTATCCTCAGCAAAGTGGCATTTCTCACCTACCCCCAGCTCTGAACAGCTCACAGATACTGCACTATAAGCATTGAGAGAATTTACTTACAGCTCAAATACTCACTCCTGCATGAACTGGTTTTCTTTGGCAGCTGTCAACAAATCTGCTGTTTTCAATTACAGGCTTTATTGTTACATTTTAAATTAGGTAATTAATTGATTATAAAATAGGTGTCCTCCCTTTACTGAAATGTTGAGCAGCTATTCTTGCCTGAGGGCTGTCATCTACAGCATTCCTTCATATTCCTGTCTCTGAACTTTTTAAAGAAATCTGAGTGAGGTATGTAGCCATTTCTATTGAATGTAATTAAATTCTTCATTTGCTTGCTTATATGACCTTGAAAACTAAAAGGACAGTCCTTATGATAGTCAAAGTTTAGGTTCTAGAGCTGATGTAGCTTCATGTCCTATGCATTAGGAAAGGTGTAAGATCACTCTAATATCCAATGGTTTCCCTTCATCCATGCCCCCTCCTGCCCAGCTATAACTCACTGTTTGCTGTTTCCATCTCTGACTGAAGCATAGGTATGTTTGTTGAGATGAAAACTGGTCCCTCTAACTCCTTAACAAAGTTTTAGGTCATAATTTGATCTGATTACCTGTTTATTCTTGAATTTCACCCTATGTGTCGCTGCATTAGTCTAAGCTGCTGCTCTTTTTCAAGTTTCAAGCTGCAGCCTGTATTTAATTAGTTGCAATACTCTAGGAGTGGCTGTAAAGTCCTTTCCCACATACAGCATAAATAAATACAGTACTGCTTGTCACTGCATCTTCACACAGAGCAAATCTGTCAGTTGCTCTTAGACTAAAGTACTCTTTGACTCTAAATTAGTTGGACAGATGTATGATGGTAAAAAAAAGACAATTTCAGAAGCGTGTCTTCCTCTTTGGTACTAGAGGAATGGCAATGTATATATTAATAACTTCAAATTGCTTTGCAAGCCAAGTACATCAAAAGCAGCTGAAGTGAACTGCATGGAAACACTGATGTAAGTAAGAGCAGTATAGGACCTGATGTCTTTAGAGTATCCTCTTTGGAGGGGAGAACGTTCTTTGAAATGTTGAAGTAATTGTTCTGATCTCAGCCTCCATTTGAGAAAGGGTTGTTTGAAAAAACGAGCCACTGCAATTTATAACCAGAATTAGATAATTTTACAAGTCTTCTTTTAAAAGTACAATACAAAGTTTTGAAAGGAATCTGTTTTCATGCTGAGTAACACCTTATCACTTGGGATGCTGGAGACAGTTCTTAAGTTGTACTCTATCGTGGTGGCAGCCTTGGTTTCTTGGATTATTAGTGGGTTACAACTGTTTTTGCTGTTAGCTGAGAATAAACATCAGAACTTTGCTAAGTTGCCTGCTACTGAAATGGGTGATACAGCTGTAAACAATCTGTTGCATCAGGTTGCTGAATTGTGAGCTTCAGACCCAAACATACCATCTAGTTCTATTTCGCTGGTGGCTTGCTTGCTACCTGAAACTTTTGCCGACATTGATAATGTCAGAGGGTTAAATCACAGACAAGTTTTGGTGATTTCCATCAGGGAAAATGCACTTCACCTTCAGAAAGTGCAGCGTGATCAACAGCTTGTTTCAACAGAAAAGCTGTAAATGAATTCTATTGAGGTTTGTTGCTGAGGCAAGCTCTGGAAATGTGTTTTTTCCTATTGCAAAGTTTAGCTATACAAATGGATAGTCCTTTAAAATGTGCCAACTTCTATTCATTTTGTATCTTTAAATGAAGGACGTACTTACCTTTGAGGCATGGTTACCACTAGTGATCCTGTTATTGCACATTTAAACAGCTCACATGTTGATGAAGAATCTTGCTTATTTTTCTGTGTTTCCTCAAATTACCCTCTTCATTTTTATTTTCATGTCCTGGTGCTATTGTGCAAGTAGATAGGATATATACACAGAGAATGCTGAAGGTTATTATATTACATTTGTTCTTACTTACTGTTCTAGCAATTGCACCCATAAGGGCAATGCAATAAGCCTGAGGAATATGTTCAGAAACTCCTAATAGGGCTATTATAACAACCATGGAGAAATTTGTTTGATAGGACCAGTGAAAACAAGAGAGGTTTGACTTTTCCCAATGTGAACCTACAAGGTGATGCTGATATTGGTGAGAAGGCATGCATAACTTTTCTGTTCAAGGTGTGTTGTATAAGGCAAAGTTTTTACTCCTATGGGTAGACTGGTCATAGACAGTATTTACATATGCATATATATAGCCTTTGAAATGTCAGTTACCACCAAGATTTAAATGTAGCCCTTAGCAGAACCAATTACTCTTAGTTCAACAGAATGATATGAAAGAAAACTAAGTGTCCCTCCATGAATTCTTTTTTCCTCTTTATATGTAATAATTTTGAATATTTAGTATGATTGTTTTTGAAAATGGCTATACTTCAAGTAATATACAGATTTTTGCGTTTCTCATTTTGGTAAGGATATTGACAAAAGTTTAAAAAAATTCTTCTCCAAATGGATCAATATTTTAATCTATTAATATTTCATATTTCTTTTGACTTTGATAATTCCTTTGCAGAATGATGTAGTCTCTGGAACAATATGTATGCATGTATATGCATTATAATATATGCATGATAGATTTTTGATTGCATGAGCACCCATCCTGGAAAAAGCCCGATAAGTAGCCAAAAGCATGAAGCTTCCTTGTTTTCAGAAACTATAAATGATGATAAAAATATAAACTCTCTAAATAATATATATAACCTGTAGCTTGGATACAGGAAGCTAATAAAATAGTTAACTGAAACTCAAAGTCTGTTGTTGCAGTATATAGTAAGTAGCTTAGTAGGGAAAATGGACAATAAAGGAGGTATGCACAGCCTGGAACTTCCAGACAGTAATGTCATCTCTAGCATTGGCTCTGCCTTTAAAGTAGCCAGCTGGGATTGGAAAAATGGTCTAGAAAAATGGAAATCATATAGAATGAAGTCTATATATACAAAACCCAATAATACAATCATTCAAATGAATAGTGCTGAAGTCTGAAGTTCTAATTTACTTAATACCCTTGGAGGAAAGGTATATAGAAGTGTGATGTCTCTATTATTTAGCAGCCTTAAGATATTTGGGCTGTCAGTCATTGAATCAATCGAGCTCACACCAAGCATTACCAAAAATCATTACCATCTACTGACTTTCCAATGAAATGGTCTTTGTGTTATTTGTGAGACTCAATCTCTGAAACATTGCAGCCATGCTTTTCAAACTTGAAATTGCAAGTCATTCCAGCTAAAAGGTCAGAGCTTTTTCAGATCGAATTGTGCATAGATATTTGCTTGACAAGGCAAAATAAAATAATGTTATCCAAAGAAA
>WBNQ01054955.1:3316-14330 GCA_013401375.1 Spizella passerina | reverse complement strand
AGTTCTGCTGGATCACACTCATCTTTTCCTGAGTCTCCTTCTCCACTTCCGTGGTGCAGCTGCCATGGGAGCCAAGGGCCTACAAACAGCAAAGGAAAGAGGAATCACCATGCCAAGCTCTGTATTTTGTTGTTCTGGACCATCTCAGACATTAATCTTTGTTGAGGGAACATTAATGTTTATGTTAATATTAAATAAAGTACTGCTGCATTTGTTGCTCAGATTTCACCTTAAACTTGTCAACATATTTCATCCTCAGCCCCTCTGCCTTTTATCCTCTTTTATAGAATTATCAAATGGTTTGGGTTGGAGGGGACCTTAAAGATCATCTCGTTCCAACTCCCTGCCATTTATCCCATGAGTTTGTAAGAAACGCCCAAAATTCTGGTTCTGCTGTACAGACAGCTGGAACCCCTGGGCACAACTGCACTAGAGAGTGCATGAAAGTAACACCCAGGAGTCACTTTAAGCACAATTCCCATCATGCAATTGCTCCTACACTTGCAGAATCTTTATAAAAATCTCACCCTTCCCTTCTGGTGACCAGGGACACAGCAAGTGGTCTCTGCCATGTCAGCACCACAGGAAACCAGCCTGTGACAGGAGAATGAGCTCAGCCTCTTTTGGACACTGCTGCACAGAGCAGCTCTTGGGAGGCTGTCACTCAGGAGCTCATTAAGCTCCTTCCCTGCCAGTTGAGACCAACACACCCTGCCCTGAGCCACTTCCACGGGATTTTCTGAGACACGTGGCTGTGCCTCACAGGAAGGCCCTTGGGGAAGTGCTCCTGCTGCAACTCACTCCACCCTGAGGGTGCTGCCAGGGCAAGGCAGCCCCAGGGCAAGGCAAAGGGGCTGGAAATAAGTGAGTGATGGAGAACACCAACCGCTGCCTCCTTGGCCTTGAACTCCTTCTCCCTCTGCAGGCGGTACTGCTCGATCTCTGCCTGGGCCTCCTCCTTGGCCTGCTTCAGCCGCCGGTTCTTCCCTGCTCCACAGCACAAACCAAGGCAAAGAAACAGGAGAAAGCACTGAGAGTGTGTTTTCCTCATGCACAGCCATCAGTGTTTGCTCCCTCTGCAGGGGCAAACCAAGCCCCTCCCTGAGTGTGGTGACCTCAGGAGGAGCCCAGCAAACCATGGCCATGGTCACTGAGCCATGGGGTCCCACCATGGAGCAGTGAGAGCAGGGGGACACATCAGGTCTGGCTTAGTCACAGCATGAGACCCAGACTGGTTTGGGCTGAAGGAACCTTAAAGCTCATCCCATCCCACCCCTGCCATGGCAAGGACACCTCCCACTGTCCCAGGCTGCTCCCAGCCCTGTCCAGCCTGGCCTTGGGCACTGCCAGGGATCCAGGGGCAGCCACAGCTGCTCTGGGCATCCTGTGCCAGGGCCTGCCCACCCTGCCAGGGGAGAATTCCTAATTCTCAATATCCCACCTAACCCCACTCTCTGTCACTTTCCATATAAAAAGTCCCTCTCCCTCCTTTTTTTTAAGGCCCTGCAAGGGGCTCTGAGCTCTCCCTGGAGCCTGCTCTTCTCCAGGTGAGCACCTCCAGCTCTCCCAGCAGAGCTCCAGCCCTGAGAGCAGCTTCATGACCTCCTCTGGATCTCTGCAGCAGCTCCAGCTCCTCCCTGTGCTGGGCCAGGGCTGGGCCAGCTCTGCAGGTGGGGTCTTACCTGGGCACAGGGACAGAATCCCCCCTGCCCTGCTGCCCACGCTGGGCTCAGCCCAGGATGTGTCTGGCCCTAAAGGCTGTGAAGGCACTGCAGGCTCATGTCCAGCCCCTCACCCACCAGAACTTCCAAGTTCCTATCAGCAGGGCTTCTCCCACTGAGTTCTCCAAGTGTGTACCCTTGTTTAGGATTGCTCCAACCCAGTGAGTGTGCAGCTTCTGTGAAATCCCAAAAAAGCCCAATAGAATGAGCATTAAACCTCAGTTTTGCCAGACCAGCTGTGAAACCAAGAGAAGTCCTGGCCACTGCCTGAACTTCCCCTCCTGGACTTCCCACCACATTATCACCACTGGAGTGAACTGCAAAAATCTGCCTCTTGCAACACTGTCAGGGGGTTGAACTGCAAGCCAGAGCAGGCATATAAACAGAGATATACATATGTACTTGTTTAAAGCAGAAAAGATTTGCAAACTTGGGGGTCTTTGCAACCAAAATTTCTCTTGCACAACAGGAGAACCGAACTTGGATCTATTAGGAATGAACAGTTCTATTAATTACTGATATGGAAACCTACTGAAGGCAGAAAGGACAGAGAGCGGCACAGCGAAGCTCCAAGCCAAGGCCAGGTTATGGTGACCGTGTCCTGCAGAGAGCCAGGAGCCCCCGAGCTCCTGCGCTGGGCTCTGCCAGGAGGGTCCCGGTGCGGCTCCGACCCTCACTGAGCCACTGACCCTTCCTGGGGAGCCTCCAGCGCTGCTTTCTTGGGGTCCCACCGATCCCCGAGCACTCCGAGGCAGGGCTGGGGGATCCCCGAGCACACCTGGGGCAGGGCAGGGCAGGGCAGGGCAGGGCAGGGCAGGGCAGGGCAGGGCAGGGCGATCCCCGCTGCCCCCCGCCCTCAGCGCCGGGCCGCAAGGCCTGAGGCGGCCGCACCGGGCCAGGCCAGGCCAGACCGGGCCACACCGGGCCGAGCCGGGCTCTCCCGCCACCACACCCCCGCGGCGGAGCCTGGCGGGGCCGGGCCGTGCCGTACTCACTCTTGCGGGCCTCGGCCACCTTCTCCGCGGCGCGTTTCTCGGCCTGCAGCAGCTGCTGGATACCCTGCGACTGGCTCGCCATGGCGGCCGCTCCGTCCGGCCGGGCCGCGGCAGCGTCACTGCGTCACGCGGGACACGCCCACACCGCGCCGGCCACGCCCTCGGCCACGCCCCCTCATAGTGATAACCACTAGAGCCCGGTGTAAGCCCCGCCTACAACCCCACCCCTAGTGTTAGGCCACGCCCACTAACATGCCCCATTGCTTTAGCCACGCCCCTGTGTAGCTTGGTCCCGCCCTCATAGTGCCAGGCCACGCCCCGTGGTTGTGAGAGGAGCCCCCGATCGAGGCCGATTTGGGCCTCCCGCCCTCTCTTCCCGAGTTTTCGGTGCCCAAAATCCACTTAAACGCTTGCAGGAAGGCGCTGCTGGGGTTTGGTTTTGTTTATTTCCTGCTTTCTGATCGCTGGAACAGCGGCAGCCCCCGGCTGAGCAGTGACAAGGCACCAAGGATGCTTTGGTCTCTCCTGTCACACCCACCTGTGTGACACCAGAGCCACTGGTGCTCTGAGGGCTTTACAATAATCCTGGAAAACCTTGGCCAAGGGCTCCCAGAGAGCCAAGTGTCCCCCAAGATGTCATCTCCAGCATAGAGCCACGGGTGCTCTGAGGGCTTTACAATAATCCTGGAAAACCTTGGCCAAAGGCTCCCAGACAGCCAGGTGTCCCCCAAGGTGTCATCTCCAGCACAGAGCCACTGGTGCTCTGAGGGCTTTGCAATCATCCTGGACAATTTTGGCCAGGGGCTTCCAGGGAGCCAAGTGTCCCCTGAGGGGTCATCCCATCCCAGTGTCACCCCCAGCCAGAGCCACTGGTGATCTGAGAGCTTTACAACCATCCTGGACAACTTTTAGCAAGGGCTTCCAGAGAGCCGGGTGTCCCCCAAACACTGCCATCCTGGTATCACCCCCAGCACAGAGCCACTGGCGCTCTGAGGGCTTTAAAACCATCCTGGACATCCTTTGCCAGGGGCTTCTAGAGAGCCAGGTGTCCCCCAAGGTGTCATCCCACCCCTCCCGGCACCAGCACAGAGCCACTGGTGCTCTGAGGGCTTTGCAATCATCCTGGACATCTTTGGCCAAGGGCTCCCAAGCATCCCCCAAACACCCCCATCCCACCCAACCCTCACCCATCACATCCCAGGAGCCATGAAAGCCCTGAACGCAGCTCCCCCGGCACTTCCAGAGCATAAATTACAATTATTGTCAAATAATATCGCTCTGATGAAGCCTCAGAGCCAGGACAGTGACTCATCGCTGCCGGGAGAGGCGGGGGGGCTGCCGGCCCGCCTCCTCCATCCCCCGTGATGGAAGGGACAGGAGACAATGAATCAAATGCATATTTATAGTGCTGAATAGGAATTATGAGTGTTTTCAGGGTGACCTTCAGCTGGGCCCAGCGGTTAAGTGAATGGGTTTAGCGTGCCCATCCATTCAGGGGATATTTGCTTCAGTGAAAGATAAAAGGAAAGATGGAGAGAAGAGCTCAGGCCAGAATTCTGGGGTGTGAAGGAAGGCTCAGGTGCTGGGATGGGGCACTGGGAGCCACTGGGAGCTGTGGCATCACAGCCAGGCTGTGCTGGCAGAAGGAAAACCCAGGAAATCTGGTCCTACATCATCTGTCACAGATGGGGCAGCTCCAGCAAGGGGACACGCTCAGGTTGTCACAGGAAATCATACAATGGTTTGGGCTGGAAGGGGCCTCATTTACTTCCAGGCCACCTTGACATGCTGTCTCTATTCCAAAATATGTCACAGCCAAAAAAAACCTGGTGGGGTCAGCTGGGGCAGATCCAGGCTCCTTTACAGCAGCAACAACCCAGAAATGAGATTCTTCTCATCTGACCCCAAGCCCCAGGAGCCCCTGCCCTCCTCTCACCTCACACCAAGGCCACAAAATCATTAAAGTCTCCCTCTGACCCCCACGGCCCTCAGACCATGCCCCTGAGCCCCAGTCCCATCCAAAACCCACCATGCTCATTAGCTGCTCCTGTGTTTTCAGGAATGTTCCTTGTTAATTAAATCACTTGAGCTGAACCCAGAGCAGGATGCTCTGAAGGGAATACGAGGGATCAAACAGGGTTTGGAGCAAAGGGGTCCAAAGGGGTCTGGCTCTGCCCGAAGCCACAGGCAGCACTGGGGTGTTGTTTTTCTCCTGGGTGATGGTGATTTTCACACTCACAGCTTCTGTCTGTAAGGTGATAATGAGAACACTGCCCTTTTCTGCCCCCTGAAATACTTTGGTGCTGATCACACTAAATTTTCAGACAAAAATCCCTCCAAATTTCAGCTCTAGGTTACTTTAAAAAAACATGTGATGAGTTTTTAGCTATTTCATTTTGACAGTTAACAAATGGAGACAACAACAGTTCATATTTAAAACAACAACAGTTCATATTTAAAACAATCTTTTGCTTGGTTGTGTTGCTTTCTAGTTTACAATTGCCCAAAAGCTAATTGAAACCTCATGGTGTGTGTCACATGAAACACATGTGAATCCAAAAGCTGTTGGAACAACTTCCCCATTCACTTAATGTTTGAAAAAAATCACTTCTTGCTGGTTGCAAAAACAAAAACAAACCAAAACCCGTAATTTCCAATCCTCAGACTTGCACAGGTATAAATAAAAGCTGCTGGAACCACTTGAATTTTACCAGAAATTGGTTGATAATTAATTAGCATCAGGAGCACTTCTGAGCTTGGCTTTTATTCCCTCAGACTCAGGGAACATGAGCCTGTCACTTGCTATTAGAGGAGGCAGCTCTTGCTGACACTGACATTGGCATCCCTTTATTTGTCCAGCACTGGGCAAAAGATATCAGAGGATCATAAACTTCACCAATCCTAAATTTCATGCACCTCACATTCAACAGAGACTGAAGGAAGGATATTTATAGGAGGCTGAAGCTGGTCATGCTCTCTAGGATGGGAAAACAAATTATTAAAATAAACAAATGAAGATATTTTCTTTTTCTTTTAGCTGTTTTCACAGATCACAATAATGAAAATTAAATTAAACACATCTCTTACTTAATTGTCATTCTTTTTCCAAAAGCTTTTGTATTTTCCTGCAAGCAATAAATACTTATTTGTATTTTAGAGATGCATCTCTTCTCATTCTGCTTTTGTTCTACACTGGGTCACAACTCCAAGCTTGTGTCACACAGGTTCCTGAAATACCAGCAGATATTTCTAGATTATAGGACTTTCTATATTTCTAGAATCAAGGAAAAAAATACAGCTTGTTTTTGCTTTTCTCACATGCCATGTCTCATGATCCTGCTGTCAATAAAGATTCCCAGACATATTTGGGAAGAATGAGACTTTAAACAGCATCTGGCTCCTTTCCAGAGCAGGTAATTACATTTTTTCCTCTCTAAATTCCCTTGCACTTTCAATTGGATCCGTTATTATTCTCCATTCCCCAAGTTAAACTGTTATTCTGTGCAATTGTCTGCTCTTTCAAAGAGGTTTTGTGTTCGCCCCTGGGAACTGAGCTGATCTCTCTCTTCTGAGGTTTAATTCATTCACAGAAATGCACTGAGGTGATGCAGCTGCTGGATGTTGATAAAACATCATTGGTTGATTATTAAAATATGGTCGGTGAATGATTATTAACTAGCATTCATATTTTGGATTAATTTTTCATTTATGAACAGAGTATTAAAATCAAAGTACAGCATAACAGTAGAATTTACATAGAAAAATCAATTAAACCCTGAAATGCACAAATTGGTGCCACTTATCTGTACCTGACCTGTGCCAAGAATTTGGCCCAAATATCCCAAAATGAGAAAGAAAGCTCCATTTATCATCTGGAGCTGCTCTGTGATCAAGGACGATTTAAAGCCCGGAGTAACCTGATTGCAGTGATGGAATTACACCAGAATGGACTTACATTGATATTGTAAGAATTGATTTTTTTAAAAGCAGTTTAAGAAGCCATATTTCTGTGTCAGCCCCTGTTGTCCTCCTTCAGGATAAGAGAGCTGCTTTGGGGTGATGCTTGGCTGTGCCAGTGCCTTACATCACCCACCAGGCTCAGTTTCACATAAATCAGGATATTTTGTAAGAGCCAGCGTGGGAGCTCTGTTCATATGTTCTTCTGTTGGGATGAAGTGTCAGCAGAGCTTATTAATTCCTTGTCCACCAAAGGAAATCTCCATTCCTGTTTCCTTGGCATCTCCTGGCCTCCATCCTTAATCAGAGGTCAGGTGGCCTTTGCAAAGGATGTGGCACTTTCGATAAATGGACACAAGACTGAGTGTTCCCCATGGGGCATCCGTCTGTCCCATCCACTGGGATTCCTCCATCAGGGAACATCCTGGGAGGGCCCTCATGAACCCTGGTCTGCACCAGGATTTTTGGAAGTGACAGCAAAGCAAAGCAGCTCCTGAAGTAAATACAGCAATAAACAGCATCTCCTGTTGTCACTGACATATTTTATTAAAATCCTTTCGCTAGGATTTTTCTCCTGAGAAGCTGAGAAGTCTCAGAAAAGAAATGTAAACAATAATTATCTGATTGCTGTGGAATGTGGCTTGGAGGTTGCTTACCAACAGGTGAATCTTTGATTGTTTCCATGTGAATTGTTTTTAATTAATGACCAAACCCAGTCCAGGTGTGTTGGACTCTGGTCAGTCACAAGATTTTATTATTCATTCTTTTCTAGCCTTTTGATGTCTTCTTCCTCTGTCTTTAGTATAGTTTTAGTATATAATTTCTTTTAATGTAATATATATCATAAAATAATAAATCAGCCTTCTGAAACATGGAGTCAAGATTTTGATCTCTTCCCTTGTCTGGGGGACCCTCAAACACCACCACATCCTGTAATGGGCAGCACCAAAGTTTTGCTTGCTCAAGGCAACTTCCAGTTCTTCACAAGAGCATTACTCCCACTCCATGGGGAAGAAACACACAGAAAATCTTCGTTTTTCCCCACCATGAAAGATCTTTTGGCTTCCCAGTTCCACTTTCTCTGCCCCAAATCCCAGGGTAATGTCATTGTGCACCGTGGTACAGGCACACTGACTCGCAGTGATGGATGAGACAATCCCCGTGTACGGAGATTGTTTGGTGCTCGCAGCTCTTTGAGTAAATGACACAGCACAGCACAAGCTTCATTATCAATATTGCCTGGAAATATCAAAAACATTGGAGGCCGCAGTTTAATTTGGATGCTTATCATAAGCTCGGGAGAAATGGAAATGTGTGACAATAACAAAACACTGCAGCAGTGATGCCAAGCAGCCTCGAGCAGCTGATGAATTTCTAGGCCACGAGGGATGGAGCTGCGGGTGCTGGGGGATCCTTCTCCACCACTTGTTCAAACAAAAGTGATGCCTGGAAGTGACAATGTCTGGAGCTCCAGCAAATATCCCTGTGGCCTCTGGCGCCTGAGGAGATGTAGAACAAGAGTTGCTGGTGTCATGGAACTGTTCACATCACTCAGCAGGGCTCCTGCCTGCTAAATGAAGCAGATTTTTCTCCATAAAGGCAGTGGAGCGATAGACTATTCACTGCACAAGTTCAACCAAACATCTGGAATTGCCCCAGGAAGGTGAACTTTCCTCTCTCCCAGCTCAGAAATTTTGGAGACTGAAGCCAGACAACAAATAGCTCCTCCAGGAAAGTTTTTCAGACGTACATAAGCACCTAGGCATGCAGATAGCTACCTAGTGGAACTAATTTGTTTACAACATTCACGGAAAAATCTTAATAACCAATGTCTATATTTAGCCTTAATGCCTTTGAAAATCCAAGCTCTACATCCCTGTGCTCACTGTCCCCATCCACTGCTGCAGGACTATGGGAAAAAGCCAAAAATAAACCCACAGCCAGCACGACCTGGTTCTGATTTTGTCAAAACCAACCCAAAGGCTGCTGCCCAGTTCGGACTCTTAATTACCCAGCTCATTACAAAATCAAGTCCACTCAGTTTACCTGAATTACCCTCTGCTTCTCCCTCTGCTCTCCCCTCCCCAGATCAAACCCCTGCTCCATCCTGCTTGATTTCCATTGTGATTTGCCAGACAGCTCTAAGCTGCAGGGGAAAATAAAATCAATCTATTTTTCCACTCCCTCATCCAGCAGCTTCACGCTCTGCCCAGCATCGAGCCTCACGCTGCCAGGATGAGCTCCCCAGCAAGTGGCCACCACCAAAGCAGCCCAGGGCCATTTGGTCACTGAGTTTCAGAGCTGCTGGAGCAGGGGCTGCAATGATCTGCCTGACTGTGCCATGGGCTCAGGAGCAGAGTTTGGGCTCTGTGTAATGGGATTGCACTTCAGTGGTTTCAGGATATTAATAGCGGGATTAACCTGAAACAGCTGCAGTAAAAAATTGATTATCAAGAACAATAAATCATCTCACACATGCAAGTAGCCTGGGGGTTTTTTTGCATTGCAAAGCCATGAGTTTCTCTACAGGACTGTAAATCCCCCAGAACAGAGCAATACCTAGGAAAAATCCAAGCAAAATATGATTAAACTATTTTGGGGATGCAGAAGGCAAAGGAGGAGAAGGCTGCTGGATTTTACAGCTCTAAGATACAGACACAAGTAATGTGACTTCTTTTTCTGCCCCTCCCCGCCTCTCTCTGCTGACCAGTTCTTTCCAGAAGACTTTGGGAATGACTTTGCAGGGCCTGGAGCCAGGACAAGATGTGGCTGTTCTGGGCATGAAGGACATGGGAAGGAGTGTGGCTACTTGAGCATCCAGCAGCTGAGTGCTGGCCTGCTCCCCCTGTATCCCAGAGCCCTGAGCTCCCTGGATTTGCTCCTGCAGTTTTCCATACACAACCCCTGGAATGCAGAAGGGCCACTGCCAAAGGCTCAGCCCACAGGAACAAGGATCCAACAGAGCTGCAGTGTTTGAAGGACACTGAAGCACCAGATACCCAAATCCAGCCCACAAAATCCACAGCTGGAATGTGAACTGTCATTTCCATGCAGGCACAAGTGAATAACTCCTGCACGTGGGCTGAGTCATCTGCTCCCAGCTCCTGATCCAGACAGGAAACATTGAGTGAGCCCCAGGAAGGGCCCTGCTCGCACCAGGGAGCTGAATTATTCCTTGCATTGGGGCAGAATCCTTGTATATACACACAGAACATCCCTTTCCTCCCCTCCCCCTCATTTAGAGAGCACATGGAATTCAGGGCTGACACTCAGGATGGATTGCACTGAGCTAAAAGAGACACCAGATACACATTTATTTGCAAAAAGCCCAAACTTCCCTGTTTAAATCCCTTGGCCATGACTGATGGTTGGTATTTAAACAAGAACATCGTGTTTTCTGAAGCACTTTATCCACTTTAATTAAAAACTGATATTTCTAGAGCAGGACAGGTGTGCTGTACACCAGCAGGAAGTTACAGTCCCCACTTTGGGTTGTAGGTGGCTTTTTTGCAGTAACCAGCACATAATCACTGCTAAACTGGAATAAGCACCATCGATTGCTGTCTCTAATAGAGGATATGGTTTTAAAGAGCTCACAACACCAGCCTGCTCAAGCTTATTGTATTTATTGATCCAGACTGAGGACTGTAATCATGTGTGAAGCATCAGGTTATTCATCAGTTGTTGGATATTCAAAAGGAGCACCCCAAACTGCTCAAATGGCATCAAAGAAGAGCAAACGCTGCTGTGGGAGGGCTTTGTCACCATCCCATGACGGCAGAGAGCAGAGGTGGCTCCTGATCTCTCCTGGGCAAAAGGCAGAGCAGGAAAAGCCAAGCCCCACACCTCCCACAAAACATCTCACCACCAGAAACAAGAGGGGAGGCAGCCCCTGGCTTCAGGTGCCTGCACATCAAAACAAAAATAGCAGCCAGCAAGTTATGCAGCCTCTCATCTAAATCAGAGGTCAGGAGCTTGTTCTTCAAAGCTGAACCTGGCTGCTGGCAGCCACCTCATTTTCATGCCCTTTTTAACTTGCCTCTTTTCATCCACTGACTGCTGCTGCCCAGGCTCTGGAACTGGAATGTGACAACACAACTGATCAATGATCACTCTTCACCCTTTTTTTGCCATATCACATCTCATACACGACCCTACAGCCTGGGCACAGCATCACAGCTTCTCAGGGCATGAGATCCCTGCTGGGAGCAGCAGAAAGGAGTTGTTGTTCCGGGGAGGGTGAACAGGGAGCAGAGAGGAGCATCCCCACTGTCTTGGTTTGAACAGACAGGTGTCTGCTGAGGAAGGCAGGAGCCTCCCTTGAAATGGAAAATGTAACCC
>WBNQ01054953.1:0-15755 GCA_013401375.1 Spizella passerina | reverse complement strand
ATTATTCACCCTACTGTGACAACACCAAAGTTCAGCTCCACACAGCTGGGGCTTGGTGATTTCTATTCAAAGCTTTAACAATATAAAGCTTTCCTACGAGTTTAATCCACCTATAAACCGCAGTTCCTGTTCCATATGTGTATCACTGCATTCATAAAAGCCTTAGAGAAAGCAAAAAGAGGATTGAATTGCAGAAAAAAGATGAATAAGCATGACACAGATCACTTTGGTGTTGTTTCAGGTTTTCCTTGAAGACTTGCCAGGCTTGCAACTTTCAAGACAGACTTGTAAACAATATCCCAAAGCCTGTTTTATGCTGTGTGGACCAGGATGGGATTTTCAAATACTAAATACAAGGACTTATACTCTTGTGTGAGATGGACTGCCCACTATTCAGCCTGTTTCTTACAGCAAGTGACATAGCTGATGCTGCAAACAGGACAGATCAGCCCAGGACAGCATTAAAGATCCAACTTCAGTGTTTAAGTTTGGCCCCTACTTTAGGTACGTTTGAAAATGCTGCAAAGGAGGATGTCCTCCCTAACTTGCAAAGCAGCACCAATCTTACGAGTTCAAACTGGGCTTGCATTACACAACTTGCAATTTGTTACTTGCACGCAGCCTCTGAGATGTTATTAAGCTACTTCATCAGAGGTTGTACAAGGGTGGTGAAATGCTCCAGGGGTCCAGTGTGTAGCCTATTGCAATTCTGTTGAGCTGGAGAGAGGCCTATACCAAGAAACTTATTATCCATGTGGACAGAACAGGCAGTGGCAGAATAAAAGGAAGAACCATTGTCTCCATTTGATCCTAGAGAACTGAGATAATACAAATTCATTGATTACTCCAGGCAGGGGATATGTAGCAGAGCTGGGATTTCGCATAGAGCTCTGGGATCCCAGTCAAACACCTTAATCACACCACTTTCTTTCCTGCACCCCTNTTTTTGGGGGGGCGGGGGGGGAAGCCAGTCCCATGCATGAAGATTCACTCAGTCTCAGGTCAGCCTTTTCCCAGCTTTCCCTGGAATGCAAATGAGTTTTAGTCTGTGAAAAGGTGAGAATTTCCTATACATTAGGCACTTGTGACAGTTGAACCAACTTACTGGATGCCCTAGAGGGTTCTTCAGTCAATCCTTGCAGAAGTTTGAGATGATCTCCAACTAACAAACAAGTAGTGAAGCTTTCCTTTTCCTTGAAGATTCAGCTTGCAGAATAGAGTAGGGCACTGACTAAGCCTGGGGAGAATGACCTGTAAAACACCTGGATTAGCAGGTGTACTGCTAAGAGGCAGTGGCCCAGGCCTGCAATGTTGACTACTCAGTGGAAGACAGGTTTAGGAGATCAGAGGTGCCAGTTCTCATTCCAGTTCTGCCACTAAATCACTGATATCAATAAATCAAGTTCATTAATAGCTAGCAGAAGCACAATTTGCAGATGAAAGAAGAGGATTTGAGTCTAGAATGGAGGGACACACTTTGCAACAAGTCCATGTAGACCTCTTCTGAGTGTTGCAAGACCAATTTTCCCAAACAAAGATTGGTTTCCAACATGCACCATGATTTGACCTCTTGCATGACTTATTATGTGGCATGCCTCAAAGAAAAATGCAAACTATTCATAGTAACAGCTTATTCATCCCCAGATGTTATTGTGCTCTAGGGTGTCAGCTACCTGTAACATTCCTCTCTGTCCTGCTTGCAGCTGGGATAGAGTCAATTTCCTTCCTAGCAGCTGGCACAGTGCTGTGTTTTGGATTTAGTATGAGAAGATTGATGTTAACACATTGATATTTTAGTTGCTGCTAAATAGTGCTTTCTCTAAACCAAGGACTTGTCAGTTCCCCATGCCCTGATAGTGAGAAGGTGTGCAAGAAGCCTGGAGGGAGCATGGCTGGGACAGGTGACCCAAATTAGCCAGAAGGGTATTTCATATCACAGAGCTGTGAGTATGCTCAGTACATAAACTGGGCCAGGAGGAGTAAATTAGTGCTGGAGACAGAGTAGGCATCACTCAGAGGGTGGTGAGCAATTGTGCATCAATTCTTTCTCTTGGATTTTATTTCCATCTCTCTCTCCTTTTCATCATCATTCCTACTACTACTACTATTATTATTACCATTATCATCATCATTATATTTTGTTCAATTATTAAGGTGTCCTTATGTCAACCCACAATTTAATACTTTTTTTTCTGATTCTCCTTCCCATTGCACTGGGCTGGGGAAGTGAGCAAGCAGCTGAGTCACACTTAGTTGCCAACTAGGTCAAACCACAACACTCTGAGACCCCAAGTCCAGCAACTCTGGACAAGCATTCAAGCACAGAAGTACTTCCCACAGTCTCAGGGCTTAGATGTGTTGCAGTATGTTTTTAAATGCTGGGGCTGGAATCCATCCTCTTTTTCTCAGGGTGATTAATAGGTTTATCTTCAGATATCCTAGAGGAAGGTTTTCATTCTAACTATCTAGCCGTGAGAAGATGTGATGCACTCAGTGTGTTTTCTTCTAGGAAAGAAGAAATTACGCTGGCAGATTCCTGGAACTGTGCTTTACTGAGACAGAAAGAGGTCTTAGAACACATCCTAAATTGTTGAATTAATTAAGCCTTTTTGTACTAGCAGTGACTTAACCAGGTGAACCACTGAAAAAAAGACCTGACACAGGTGTTGAAGCCTGAGGGAATCTCTGCCACTTATTACAGCTTTGGGGCCATAACTTCCCAGCAGTCTTGCTCACGCTGTCAAAAAGGGCAGGCTGAAAAATAATGTCCTCAAGAAAATTGTTGGAGTGGCAGAACATGCACTGCAGAGCTCTGGAACCATACAAATCAATTAATCATGTCTCATTGCTTCAGCTACTTTTGGGTTTAGACTCTTAAAACTTTATGTGTGCATGCTGTCCTTGAATTTAAGAGGCGCAAGAGCTTCATGTTATTCAAGTCTTGCTCTTCCCAAGAAAGTTCTTAGGATTTTGTTTTTTTGAAAAGGGGTTAAAAATGAAGAAAGTGACAATGTTTTCTTACTGCACAAGATGGTTTCTTTTTGACAAAAGACTCTTTACATCAAGACATTCTTCATACAACAGAAGTTACTGTGAATATAAATAGCCACTCCAGAGAGATAAAGTGGTGGTTCTGGAATGATGTACTTAGGGAGGAAAAAAAAAGAGAAGGCAGCTAACACAAATAGTAATTTTAAAAAACATCAGAAGAAGGAAAGAAGAATCACATTTTTGTACATAAGAGTAATAATAAAAAAGTACTTTTTCAGTTTATTTTCATTTACCAATGTTTTATACCCGATAACTCTTTTGGTATAATTCCAAGTTCTCTCTATTGTCATTGACAGAAGAACCAAATGCACTTGCTTTAACTATGAGTGTAGTGTTGAAAGAACATTAATTTGACAACTGGATGACTATGTATGCAGCAGGATGGATCAACTCCACTGGGTTTAAGAGGATGATGAATGGTACAACAAACAATGATGGACACGTACTCAAGTGGATTCATATTGCTAAATTTTGATTTAGAATGCAGCACATGACTGAGTTTGCTCAAGTGCCCATATTGTAACAATACAAATAACTTGAAATTGTTTGTGATAGGAATACTGTAGAAATCTCAGATAGCAAAACTTTTGACATCAATGTCTCTTTTCATGCATGAAAATCAAACAGGCTTTCCTATCTGTGGTGTTACAAAATGAATGACCAGTTCTGCCCTAAGCATGCATACGTTAAACCTGCTGAATTGGTAGGTATTGTAGTTCAAAACATTCCTGCATCTCTTCTGGCATGCAGGCTATATGTATTCCTGGCTCTACCTTCCTGTTGTTAGTTCTAATGACTTTTCTCCATGAGAGCGGACACAGTCGATGTAAAATGATTAGATAGTCATAAAAATTGCTGATTTCTAGCAATTCTGGTCTGCAACAACCCACTGTCTCAGCTTCAAACACTCTGCTAATGGCATCTAGAAAATAAAAATCAAAAAAAAAAAGCCTAGCAAAAATTAAGGCTGCCCTTTACGGCTTTTATTGTTGCATTTTTCTTCCAGGAAAAATATTAAATCTCCTCTCAAGAGAGATGTCACAGTAAAAATTTCTTTGCTAGAATGACATTATTTCCTTTGGTCTTTACTTCTGAGGCCACTCAACCTCACACAGTATCTTGTCACAGAAGGAGCCTAGGAGTTCTCTCTGTAAGTTTGAATTCACACTTTTTGACTGGCATACAAAGACTTGAAATCATTGAGGGGATGAAATTCTTTCCTTTCTTACTGTGGTGCCTGTATGAAAAGGACTAGATCAGGATTACCCTAGTGGAGACTCTCCATTTATTTCCATATTATTCCTTCCTTCTTTATTTTTCTGGAAGTTCACTGCTGCCTGGCAGTTTCTAGTCATGCTTTAGCTTCAGCTCCTGAAAATTTCATTCTTTATATAAGTGTCTAAACAAGCAAACCCTTGTTAGCAGCTCAAAAATCATTAGCCAATGCCAAGAAATAGAGGAATGCATACATCCAGTTACCAGTTAGTAACTGGCAACTTCTTGGTGTCCATCCTGGATAGCAGAGTATTTGTAGAAGGCTGGAAAAGCTGTTTTTCTTATTCACATTACATGCACCCTTGTTCTTGGACTCATGATAGCCATCTAATGAGTGTCAATTCATGCAGAATGCAGTAGCACACTGAAATAGGTACCCTTATAAGGGCAGTATGCAACCAAAAAAGCCCCACAGTTGAAAAGCTATTTCTTATAGAGATTAGAGATTATTATGTCTTTGTTGAAAAGAAAGGTACAGATTAGAGAATACTGACCAAAGCATAACTTGAACTGGTCTCACAATACAACATAATTTCTACCAGGGAATGAAATGCTGTCATGCAAAGCTGGAGAAAGTGCACTAAGGAAACAATGCTTCCAGCCAAGGGCAGAACTGGAGAATTTTCATCATTATAGAACATAGCAGGTGACAGACATCTCCCAGAGACAGCTTGCATCATTCAAATAACTAATTTATGAGGGTTTAAAATAAGATGCTGTCTTATATAATCGGGTATTAAAATGTCACTTCTTATATGTAAGTTTTTGTTTGCTTTTACTAAAACAACACTTGCATATGTTTACCTGAATCATCTACTCTCAGCTTTTTAGTGGGATTGTCACCACTGTCATCATCGGACATTTCCATCTCCTCTTCCCGGCGGATTCCCATGAGTTGTTCACTGTGAGCATTTCGGAGCTCCTAAAAGCCAAAATTACCTTTTGTCAGTATTAACTTCCATAAAGTTATTATGCATTATTTAGTACCTGTTTTTAGTACTGATCTGATTTTAATTATACATAATTTATCATTGTAATCATATTTATTTGTGTATGAATATTTATAAAAACAGAAGCACAGGGAATTATTCCTGTGAAAGAACTGAGTTTATCAAAGGTAAAACTCAGGGAAAACAAGAGAAAAAGTGACTTTCCCTGTTTAGGGATCTTTAGGCCTGCTAAACATAGGAAAAATGTTTTAACAGCAGGGATAATACTTAAAACTGTTGTATAAAGCAGACTGATAAAGAGACTGTCAGCTTGCTTAAGGGCTAGCTAATTCTTGCTTCCCTCTGCCACTTGGGGTATGATTCATTTGGCCAAATGTAGGTGTTTCCAACACACAAAGTTGTATTAGCTAAAAGGCACCATTAAAGTGCCTCCTTCTCTCTGCTGGTTGCAAAGGGCACGGAGCACAGACAGTGCAGATGAAGAGCTGTGTATTTATTTGTCAAAGGAATCTCACCCTCTGTCCCTACGCCCAGATTGCCTTGGATTGAAAAGACGCAGTCCCACAATGCTGGCCTGAAAATCCTTGAGTCTTGATCCAAAAGCAGTGGCAGCAGGGACAGCTCGGTCTCCGGGTGACCGCTGCAAGGGCAGGCAGGCAGCCCCTGCACATGTCACCAGGAGAGCATCAGCAGGCACGCAGGCTTTGCAGGAGTCTAGACACTCTTTGTTGTGGGCAGAAAGGCTGGCGCGGGCGCAGCGGCTGCCTTTGTAATGGCAGCACTGAGAAGATTGAGAGGACTCTATTTTGTCCTAATAATCCTGTCAGGTGTAACATGGGGATGCTGCACTGTGATTAGTGTAGGCTTTGTCCACCCGCAGACAGCTAATTTTTCTGCCAACAAAGAGCTTAATTCCCAAAGAGGTGGTTTGAAATCTTTGAAACAAGGGAGAGTCGTGCAGAAGGAGGAGACAGCATTGAGGAGTCCGACAACAGCTCTGTGCAATTAACAATAATCTGTCAGAGAGAGGCTGCGTGAAAAAAAGGGAAGGCATTTCTCTTCAGCTGTAGCCTTAGTTTATCAGCAGATCTCAAATATTCTGAAAAATGTATCTGTGCTCATTAATCCAGCAAAGACAAGGAACCTAATTAGTGGGTGTTTTACAGGGGAATAATTTCAATATTAAAAAAAAATTATTAACAGGCTAAATTGTCAAACCAGAAGCATCTCTGGAAGAACCTGGCAAGCCATTTCTGAATTCCGTAGTGGAAAAGGCCCTCTGCACATTTTCCTGGGGAAGGATACTGCATATATGAGCAGACATCCTCTTACATTTACTCCCTCATTAGTGGACAAATGTTCTTGATGCATCAGTGTCTACATTATCAGCAGAGTTAATGATTTTCTATGGAGAAGGTCTATGTGTATGAGTCTTTTCTTTGCCTTGGGTTTCTAGCAAAGCTTTTCTAAATTCAGGAAAAAACTGGAAGGTGATCAAGTAATTAAGCAAATTAGCAGATGATATCATGGTTAGAAGATCCAATTTAAATAAAATATACTATTTGGTTTATTTACATCACATTTCATATCTGAAAAACAGGCATTTCCAAATTATATTGATTTAGCTAGATGCTTTACATCATTTGAATTGTTTTAGCTGTTGTCCTCTTAAAATCAAAAGGCAGTAATTTTTGAAAAAAAATGAGTAGAGAATTAACATTTCTGGAAAGTCCAACTCTTACACATTTCAGTTTATTAAATATTTAGAAACCAGCAAATGAATGACACACCACATCCCTTTACAGAAAGTTAGTTTAAGAAGGGATGATCTTAATATAATTAATATAATCTACTAGCAAATACTATTTTTATATTTCTCTAAAATATAAGACAAAGATCAATCCCCAACTTCCCAACTTTCGATTGAACAAAGACATTAGCCACTATGTATATGAAATATTTGTGAACAAAATGCAAAATACAGTTCATACTAATAAATTATGCTAACATTTTATTTTAAGTGTCCCATTATTGAAGTAGTTTTGTATTCACCATGATAGCACTGATAATAAAGTATTCATTTGGTATTCATGTAGATGTTACATTTAGTGCCATTGGTATTCAACTGTAATTTAGCATTAGTTAATGGACACTTAAAATGTTATCCAAATGATTTATATCACAGTACTTCAGTGTTTCTCAAACTAAGTGTACAACACTTATTTTACAAGTGTACTACAAAATAATTAAATAAGTGCACCTTACCTTCTAAAGTTTTTATTCTGAGACAGAGAAAAATCATTTAGAGGACTGTGATAGTAACAATCAACACACTGTACCACATGGCAGTAAACCAAGTGTATGTAAATTGCTCATATTAAAATTAAAAAAAAAAAGGAAGAGGAAAGAAACAAAGAAGGAAAGAAAGAAAGAAAACAAAGACAGTGGTACTTACTTTTTAAAATACAGGCTCATAGCGTATATACTGAATTAAAATTGAAAGCTGGATGACCAAAACACAGGATGAGGTCTAGCACTTCCTTTGCTGCCACTCACAGCAAGGGGAGTTAGTATCCCATTTCCTCTGCTCATGCTTATGACAGTCACACATGCATGGTCCCACACTGCTAACTCCATGTGGTTGTATGATTACATTTATACTGGTTTCTTTGCAAGCATAATACTTAGAATCAACACAAGAGATGTATCTACTTTTTCTAAGATAAACATAGAACAAATGGGAAGGAATAGGTCACAGTTAGGGACTTAATATTCTTAAGTCATTATTTAGGAAAGAAATTTTTAATTTTATTTTCATTCAAAGTCATCTTATAATGACCATAAGATGGCACAGTGAAAAAAAAAATCTTTGCCACAGAATTCTTCTTTTAAAAACAGATCATGATGACTGCTAAATTCCTTATTTGAAAATATTGTTCCTAATTTCACTATGTCAGTTCATTATTTTAGATAGTAAACATAATCTTCTAATGATTTCCCAAATTTTGCATGAAAAATAAAAACACATTGCTCCCTGCCTTCATTTTATTTAATGGCTATTACCATAATGAGAGCAATGGGAGCAATTCATACTGTAGGCGAGACTGCAAACGGCCAGTTGATTAACAGCTAAAATGGTAGCTGTAAATATTGCCAAATACACTATGTCCAGCTACAATCACACTCGTTCTGTGTCAATCCAGCTGTGAGATGATGGATACAAAGTAAAAATAAAATCACCAACCTCAGAATGCTTTCGCCAAATGTCTATGTTCTTTCGCTGGGCTTTCGAGAAATGGTCCCAAGCTTTTTGTCTGGTAGAAGCGTTGAAAACGGCGACAATCTGCTCAACTTTGGTGAACAAGGAAGTCAAACAAGACAAGCAATTTATGTTGTGATCACTATAGAGAAGCAAAGCAAAGACACTAGGAGTCTATGGATGATGTCATTACTGAAACAACATCATCAATATCCATCCAATGATGTGTCTTTCGTACTTACATTGTATCAATGTTGGAGATGTCTCCTTTCAAGTCTGTCTCCATAACTTAAGTCTACAAAACTCTTAACTATGCACCAAGAACGAGGCATGCAGCTGCTTCCCCGAGATGTCTGCTACCACTCCCTGTGCTGGCACACACATGGTGCGTGGCAATAGGTGTGTGACCACAGAAATGACCCTGACACGGGTCATGGCATCCGCCTGACGCGTGTTTTCGCGTGGCAGCGGCGTACAGATGAGCGGGCTGCACGGACAGAAGTGTGGAGGGCAGGCAGGCTCTGCTTTGAAGAGTGACAATCTGATTGATAGTGGGAACTTGTCAGCAGGTGGGAAGGGCTGAACCTCCCACTTGGAAGAGGTTAAACCTTCTACCTGCAGGTACATCAAACCTGCACTCTGTGGCTGCAGCTGCTGCTTCTCCACTCAATATCAAAGGGCTCACCTGTGGTAGATCAGGGCCGTCTCCACGGCCTACGTATGGTTACTTACATGAACAGACACTTTTTTTCTTTCATTCAAAGTGAAGAACTGATATGAAATGGGCTTCCCTCATTCAAATCTAATGAATTTGTTCTGAAGCCAAAGGTCAATATTTCAATCAGTTTTCTAGGATAATTAGGATCCTCAACTTTTTAGCTATTTGTTCATCTCAGTTGAGAAAGCTTTTCTCTCAACACTCCTTTCGTTCTTCTCACTTGAGTTGAAAGTAAAATTGTCCTTCCACAACAGTGACCTGCCTAAAAATGATTTGGCCGAGATGTAAGTCACCTTGATCCCAGCACAATTAACTGAAGAAAACACCAATAAGTCCAGATTTTTTACAAACAACCTTGGCTGTGCTCATGAATGAGCAGCTGTACCAACCTACGAAGTCAAACTGAAAAATGCTTCAATTCTTTGACAAGGTTCTTTGCTATCTATCTTTTTAGATTCCTGGGTGGAAACAATGTCCTTTCTTTATCAAGTTGCAGCTTGCAGCACTTCTTACTCGTCTCACTGAAAAGTGGTGGCAGGAGTGCTATAACACCCTCTGCCCTGGTCCCTCATCTTGCTGATCTGGAGCTTCTCTCATTCTTCCCTTAAGTCAGAGATGTAGAGAATCTTATTATACATAGCAACCTATCTTTCCTAAAATGGTGAGCTCACCTACTGAAGCAGTATCTTTCACCTCTAGAACAAAAAGTTAATATCTCTCATTTGAGCACACTTCTTCTATTCTCTGGTTTTTTACCACTTTTGAAGGCTGCCTTCAGATTCCAGAAAATTACAACATTTTGATTAGAGTTTTTCTTTCAGGGATGATTAATTACCTTCTAAAGTCATAGAAAATAATTGTAGTTCATTTTCTTTTAAAATGAATAAGTATATGTAGTTTACAATAAAGATAGTCTTTCAGACCTACAGTGATGATCTTATCCATTTGTAATCCATTCAACTTTTAAAGGTAGGTGTGATAATTTCAGCCCATTAGAACTTGCTTAGACTAAAGAGTCTAAGCATCAAGGAAGTAATGCTGTGTATATTTTTTCAATTAATTTGAAAAGAATGAAAATGGTAAAGCACTCGATTATTATGTGTATAGAAATTGAGGCTAGAATTTAATTACTGTCATTCTGTTGATGACCCAGGTGCTCAGAAAATTTTGCTTAATTAACAATCTGTTTTCAGTTTGCAAGTGAAAATTCAAGCAGAAAAGATTCACAAAGATATGAGGAAGAGCTGGTTTGCCATTTTCCACTTATAAGTATTAATAAGATCATCTGAATTTTGAAAAACATTTGAACTTTAAAGTGTTTAATTTCCATTATGTGAACAGGTGCTAAGATTTATCAAAAGTCATTATCTGATAATTTCAGAAACTTTCCTCAATGGAAACACAAGCTAGGAAGATGCCATAGCTTCTTCTTGTATAACTGCAGTAGACAAAGTGAATACTAAAAGGATCTTCTTCACTTACCTAACTTTCTGGAATTAAAAAAGTGACAAGAGGTAGGATAGTATGAGTAGAACATGCTAAAAATCAAGCAATTTAAAGAAACTTTATCAAACAGGTAGCAAGGGATAATAAAAAGGAAGATGCAGAGGACAATACTAAATGAGTATGTATCAAGGACCAACATACCAGTGCTCTATTCAAACAAAGTGTCAATGTATGTACAGCAATTTCAATATTCACAGCAGTCTAAGCTATGAAGCTTTGCAAATTCCACCATAAAAGGTCTCCAAGAATTACATTAGAGCTAAACAGCAGCCAAGGTCATGGTACAGGGAAGTACCTCCACATCTTTTTGTTCTGCACCAAAATCCTGCATTCCTGTGCCATGAGATGGCAATTCAATGTAAACCTGCTCTGCCACGTTTTTTCTTGTTGCACCAAGACTCATTTGTTTTCCCATATGTACTCTGGAAGTGTAAAGCTGGTATAATGCTTGTGCTCTGTGAAATTGGAAGACAAGACATGATGTACCCTATCCTGATCAGGATCAAATTTGTATAGGTAAGTGATCCAGCAGCACACAGCCCATAGGGATGGTAGATTCACCTCTAAGAAGAAGCCATTAAAGGTTTATATTAGCTGAGAGACTCCCAAGCTAACTCATTTTTTGTCTGTGTCTAGGTAAAACTTGGCCAAGGAGAGACCCCAGATTTTGGGCTGATATCTTCATAATCTGAGTCTCACTGCTGACCATGGTTTTCAGATTATTTCTGATCTCTAGGAAGAAATTTCCAAAACTATATAACAGGTCATATCTATCTCTCCAAGGCACCTTGAATTCCAGAATGCACAGTAGTGTCAACTGTGACTGGTAAGTAGAATTATTAAATAACATGAAATATTCATTGTCAAACATCTGTTAGTGAGTTCTATGCTATATCAAATTTTCATTGACCATATGCAAAGCTATTTCCTTACTAAATTAGGATTTAAAAAACCACATTGTTCTGGAAGGGTCCATAACATGTCATGTTTTTCCCATCAATATGGCTTCCAGGATGTAAGTAATTGCATCTTTCCTAATGACTTATTCTGTGGCTGCTAATTTACGCGGCATGTTGCAGACAAAGGATTATTATCTAACTGCTTTTCTGCTGCGTTATAAATAGTTAGAAAGACCCAAATAACTAACCCTAGAATGATATGCAAGTGCAATACACTTTTTTAGAGGTTCCAGGTCATAGTAAGTATATTAATAGGAAGTTTAAGACTCGGTTTCTGCTGCCATANTAGAAACAAAAAAATGTGTTAGAATAAAAGCAAAAGTCTTGGATGGCAGATAAAATACTCAGATTTCATGTAGAATTTTACTTCAAATTCCACCAATTAAGGACACAGGATGAAAAGGGCTTTGCACTAAATAACTCCCAAGTGTCAGAGTAGAATATATGGCAATTTAGCACAGAAAAATTCTGTAAGAGTGTGACAGTTGACATGAAGGGTAAAAGAAAAATTCAACCCATAAAATTACAGTGTAAAGGAAACTGTTACAGTAAATGTATAACACGCTCTTCAAATATAGAGTCGCAGCACNTGCTTGTGCTCTGTGAAATTGGAAGACAAGACATGATGTACCCTATCCTGATCAGGATCAAATTTGTATAGGTAAGTGATCCAGCAGCACACAGCCCATAGGGATGGTAGATTCACCTCTAAGAAGAAGCCATTAAAGGTTTATATTAGCTGAGAGACTCCCAAGCTAACTCATTTTTTGTCTGTGTCTAGGTAAAACTTGGCCAAGGAGAGACCCCAGATTTTGGGCTGATATCTTCATAATCTGAGTCTCACTGCTGACCATGGTTTTCAGATTATTTCTGATCTCTAGGAAGAAATTTCCAAAACTATATAACAGGTCATATCTATCTCTCCAAGGCACCTTGAATTCCAGAATGCACAGTAGTGTCAACTGTGACTGGTAAGTAGAATTATTAAATAACATGAAATATTCATTGTCAAACATCTGTTAGTGAGTTCAATGCTATATCAAATTTTCATTGACCATATGCAAAGCTATTTCCTTACTAAATTAGGATTTAAAAAACCACATTGTTCTGGAAGGGTCCATAACATGTCATGTTTTTCCCATCAATATGGCTTCCAGGATGTAAGTAATTGCATCTTTCCTAATGACTTATTCTGTGGCTGCTAATTTACGCGGCATGTTGCAGACAAAGGATTATTATCTAACTGCTTTTCTGCTGTGTTATAAATAGTTAGAAAGACCCAAATAACTAACCCTAGAATGATATGCAAGTGCAATACACTTTTTTAGAGGTTCCAGGTCATAGTAAGTATATTAATAGGAAGTTTAAGACTCGGTTTCTGCTGCCATAAATAATGCTACCTGGAAAAAGTATTGCTATCAAGTATAAATGTAAAAGCAACAAGAAAAACTAGGAAAAACAGCAAAAATCCCTTTAACAATGCCTGCAGAAGTTGCATAGAAGACTGTATGAAATGGAAAACTAGAATATCTCCTGGGCAAGAAAATATTTGAAACAGGATACTTGAAAATTGTACTGCCAAAGAAAAACAGAAATAAATGAGCACCGAAGTGTAGCCTCATCTGCAGGTTTAGAGGTAGAGAGAATACTTTTACCCTGCATTACATTATCAAGCAGTCAATTTTAAATACATGATTGAGTGAAGGCTGAAATTTATCTCTGGGTTCAGGAGTTAAGAAGTACTCNCAAATATAGAGTCGCAGCACAGGGAGGATATAGAGTTGGCGTGGTTTGGGTCAGAAGCCCTGTTGCTGAATTCTGACTAAGCTGCAGTCTGCCAATCGATTTGGCTCCAAGCCCAGCAAACCAAGGAATTACAGTAGTCAAGGCTAGATGCTGTAGTGAATGAATTAGAGTCCCCAGGTCAGTTTTGGATAGGGAAGAGAATATTTTTGGCAACAGTCCTGAAAGGCATTTGGTAATGAGCTGAACAGAACTTAGCATTAAGTCCAAGGCTAAAACTGTGTGTAGGTAAATGACATGTGACATGGTTAAGAGAGATGGTAGACAGATTGCAGAGTAATAAAACATGTATTATTTTAATTAATTTGAGCCAAACACTCATTCTTTTGGTTATGGTACTGCTTACTTTCAAAAAAGAATTTCTCACTTTTAGAGTTGAAAACCTGCAGCCTCTCCCTGTTACTCAATTCACATGCCACAGATGGAGAAACAGATGTGATTGCCTTTGACTAGCAGAGGAAAACATAGGAGTTGGAAATATCACCCTGGGGAAGACTGCAGATAATGCAAGGGGTGGGTCCTGAAGTAAAGCATACCACAGCTAGATACAGAAGCAAAGGCCATTATAGACTTTTATAATGAAGATACAGGTTTTGACAGCTGTGCAAAATACCTCATCTGCTGCTCCACTTTGATTTTGGCCTTGTTGGGGTTTTGTGTTTGGCTGTGTTTTTTAAAAAAACTTTTTAAAATTCACAATTATCTGCAACCCCATCAGAGAAACTTGGTCTGTGTGCTGCCCAGATGTTTGTAGGTTTCATAAGACATAGTGTTAAGACACAGGATGATAAAGGAGAAAACCATTGGACTTCACTATTACATCCCCAAATTCCACCTTTTTGCACAGACCAAGAGAATTTGCAGTGATTTATCTCCCAAATCATTTTGCTGTGTGGGCGGTCAGCTTGCAAGGATGCCATTTCTCAACCTGCCCTTCTACCAATAACCACATCTGTCTAACCAGGGACCATTCTTGCTCCCTGAAACCAATGGGCACAGCATGCTGAGTGTCCCTGCAGGAACAGCGCTTCTCTCTTCCCAAAAAGATGCTTTTCTGGGAAACTACTTGGCCTGCATCAAACTCTGAACTGTATCACATTCTGTGGGAAAACACTAGCTGACCCAGAGCAACAACTTTCTAACAGCTGAACAGTATGGGCCAGCCTGCCCTAGCTCAGCTTAATTTAATCCTGCAGACAGAGTCAGGGGGGTCATCCTTTACTAGCAGTCTCACCTCTTCTGCTCTCATCCTGGTACAGAGGTCTCAGCAGTGCAGACAGCAATTACAAGACTTACCAGAGGAAGAAGGATGTTTTCCTCCTACTCTGTCTCACCTACCTGAACACTAGAAAGAATGTCCTCTCTAAATTACTTCTACATTTCCCTTTGACTAGGCCGACAGCATTTGAGACCAGAAGGGTGCACGTCTGGGTTCATGCTTGGTCCCTCTTCCCGCTCCATCTGACTCAGACTGGCTTGTGTGGGTTATTGAGAGGCTTAGTGAATGTCACTAGTCTATACCTGGGTGATGCAGAAAGAAATACTTCTTTCTAATACAATCCACATAGACAAAAAAAAAAAAAAAATTATACCACAGCACTTACTATAACCCCTGGTCTTGTAAGAATATCAAACCCCCATGTCAGCAGCCACTGTTTTCTTTTCTCCCTCTTTTAGCTAAGGAACTCAGTGGGAAACAGTGAAAGAGGAAGCAGTATGGGGATACTAAAAGTGCCCAGTTTACAGGATTCATACTGAAACCTGTGCAGTAACTTGTCTGAGGTATGTATATCAAGAATTGATAGTTCTAGAAGTATAACGCTCCCTGTTAAACTTTGAAATAAAGAAAAAAGTACAATTTAATTCAAGGGAGCCCAGTTTGCACTGCAAGGTATTGCTAGAAAATCTGTCCACAATTTAAGCTTTGAAAATCTTTTAGGTTATGAAACCGTAGTTTAATTTACAACAGAGAAACTGACAGCTTGGTGTAACTGCAAGAGCTGGCACTGTGCCATGTGATAAATCACTCGGACTCAACAAGACCACTTCACCTTCATGTCATTTCTCAACAAACAGGTGCCTGACGTTAGACCAGCACAACACAGGAGGGCAAGTACAAAAGGCAGTACCTGCTCTTTCAATGCCACTATCTTACATTACGGAATGGACTTTACGGACCTTGTGTTGACAACTAGAAAAAAAACTAGAAAAACCTCATCTGCCCCCCACCAATT